>JAQBSW010000915.1:0-160677 GCA_029291075.1 Eudiplozoon nipponicum
ATAGGTTTACGATATGCCATAAATGTATTTAACTCGGGATATAGTTTGTGTTATACCGCCAAACGCGTTTTCAATTCTGCGCCATTAAAATGAACCGTGATTTTAAAAATTTTAATGTTAAGCAACTAACATATCGAACAATGAGTTCGTTTGTATTAAATAATTCCATTTTATGGACTTTAAAAATTCTACTAATATCTTATTGAACCATCCTAAATTGTATGATTGTTGTTTCTGTCAAGCTGGATAATCTCATTCAAGGAAGTTCTAGTTACTAATTGCGCAAGGATATGTTAATAAATAGAGTTGAATAAAAATATATTGCGTAAAACATCAGGAATATTTGACTGTTACAAGTCAAATAATCGTCTCAATTTTTTTTTGAAATTCGTCAATATGTACGCCAAACTTCTTACTTTCATTATGAAACTAGCGTGTCGTGTGAAATTACCTTCAAACAAAATTCTTCAAGAAATTTCCTTAATTAAATTTATTTCTATCTCACATAATAACTCAAATATTATTATTTAACAAAATAAAAACCAGGTTAAACCTCCGAAATGTGTATCATTCTAATAGAGTTCAACATATTTTATTTAAGAATATTTGCAATAAGCAAAAAGAATTTGTTAAACGAACATTTGTTGCCCGGGCAGTGATAAAATTCCTTTAGTCAAAGTTGCGATCTCTATATAAAAACCTGACCAATTGTGTACATAAATTTGTCAATATGAATTAAGAATTGTAGTGTAGATAAGGCAAATTATTCAATTGACCGGTTTCGTCCTAATTAGGAACACATCACGTACTGCGTAGAATTAGCCGCGGACAGGGCTCGAACTTCGGAATCTGGTGTTATATCCACTGAGCCACTCTGCCGCACAGTAAACCCAAGTTTCAGTTATATACGTAACTTGATTAGTCTTTTTCATTTTAGGTTGAGCGCATATGGCATCCATTTAGTCACAAAATTCCGAATAACCATCACCACACTGGCATTATTGAATAGACACCACACTACATGAGGAAGTGATATTGAAATGAGAATTTAAATAATTAAACGAATATTGGTTGCGCGGGCCGTGATACAAATTGCCATAATCAAAGTTGAGATCTTGATATTAGCACCTGACCCATTAAGTATATATATTTTTCAGTATAAACTAAGAATTTTATAGTGTAGAAAAGGCAATTCATCCATTAGACCGGTTTCGTCCATATTGGGAATTCATCACGTACTGTCTAGAATTCGCTGCGGACAAGTCTTGAACCTTGGCACGTCTGCTTCGGAATCTGGTGCTCTAACCACTGAGCCACCCTGCCGCACAAATATTGAGAATTACAGCTATTTCTGAACACATGTTACACCAGTAAATCGGTACACTATGGAGGTCATAGATATCAATTACCACATTTCAAGCCGCACCCTCTGCGCCAGGGTGGCTCAGTGATTAGAGCATCAGATTGCCCAGTTTCGGGCCCTATATGCGGAAAATTCTAGCCAGTAAATGATGAGTTCCCAATAAGGAAGAAACCGGTCTACTGGATGAATTGCTTTTTATATACTATACATTATTATTTATACTGACAAATCTGTTAACAAATTGGTTGTCAATAGTGAATGCGAAATAATACTAGATGAAGAAAGTCCACGTAAAAAACAGATTGCGCAATTGTATCGCCTGTTGGAAAAATAAATCTACAGACGAAATAGTTTAAAAAAATTATTGTTCCATTATTCATGCCTTATTGATCTGATAAATCTACTTCCACGAATTAGTGAGGCATTGATTTTTACTAGTATTATTAGTTATTTACATTGTTAAGGGCTAATTTTCTACGCATTCAATAGGTTTCTTAAAGACTTATTTGTTTATTTTGTAGAAGATTAAAGATTCAAGAATAGATTTACTACAAAGTCATTATACAAAATGATCACCAATCCATTGTATTTAACCAGTCATTTAACCGCCATTCGTACAAACTGCCGCGGTTACACCTTCCATGATCATCAATTAAGTACGACGGCAAACTGACCAGCGAGGATCAAACCGTAATGAATATATATGGAAGGCAAATTAAGATATGTGGCTTTCAACTCACGTAGTCTCGCGTAAATTGTATTTTACTGGAAATGTCGGCTACTATGTTGTTCGATGGCTGGTTAAACATAATGCGAATGGTGTTTACTTCAAGTTCTCAAACTTGTTTTAAAAAAATGGCTACCACTACTCGCGCCATCATTGATTTCTTAATTGTATTACCTATTTATACACAATGGCTTATTAGCTATTAAGCAAGCAGGATAGCTAGCTAATCTAATTCGGTGTTAGAAACTTAGTAACTCGAAAGTGTAAATTGTTTATGGAAAATCACTACTCGGTTGAAACCAACTAAGTTAAGAAAGATTTTACGAAGCATGTAATTTAATACGACTTTCGGTCACTTAAAAATTTGACAAAATAAACCAATAATATACTATCCAATCGACAAATTTACATAGCACCCAATCAGTTATAAAGAAAATCTAACGTCAAAACATTCAACTTACCCCGTATAGAAACAACTAACGAACTAACAACGCGGCCTTCAAACAGATGATGGTGTCCACCACCCAAACAAATAATCTGCTTTACAACCACCTTAGCGTATATGTGTTGAAGCAGACATTTGAACAAAAATCAAATATTTAGCCAACGAATTGACCAACCTATTAGCAGAACAATCCAAAAAGCAATTACCAAACTGACATTCAACTATCCAGATAATCACTATTAAAATATCATGCAAACAACTAAAAATAAACCGAAATTTTAAAAATCAAACAAACGATCACTAAGTTTAGCCATAAATAACTAAACCAAGATGCAGGCCATCGTATCAAACACAAAAGTTAAAAGCAAACGGATAACAAACTAACAGTATAAAAGTAAAAAGGCAACCAAACACTCAACCTACCAAATGCAAAATGAATCAACCGAAAAATCAGCAAAATTGGAAAATGGCAACTATCTCATTTGAAGGAAACTACGGAACTGTAACCAGCTAATCAATTAAACGATCAATCGGCCACAACACAAATAAGCAACCTACAAGCAATTACGTGTTCCTTGTTTTACTTAACAAGGCTTATGTTACCTATGCCCACTTAATCTTAGTTTGAAATATTTTGATATTCATTTTAAAGCATCTACTTCTGTTGAAGACTCATAAGGCCAGTTATGAACGTTTATTAAGGAAAATCAGAAATCTCGTTTAACCAAATTCACTTTTACTATTAACGGATTGATTTAAAAAAAAACTACCGTCCATTCTCAAGGAATTCTTTAAATCAAGTTTGCAAGCTTGAAATAAACACAAATCCCATTGTATGTAACCAGTCGTCGAACAACATAACAAAACTACCGCCAGTCGCACGCACTGACGCGTTTCGACCTTCCATGATCATCAACCGAGTACGACGGCAAACTGGCTAGCGAGGATTAAACCGCATTGCATATATATGGAAAGCAATCAATTATTGTTTAATTCTCATGGTAGTCGTTATTCAAGTATTAGTGGTTTTGTCAGTTAGATTTAATTAAATACACGAATACATCCGTCTAAGTAACTCATATGCATTGACTGCCAAGCTAACTAATCGATGTTTATGTTTAGTAATTGGAACAATTCCTATTAAATCACCAGAACATTTTCCACAAGTAGAATGCAGATCACTTAAATCAACAGCCGGATTAACTGTACGTTAACGACTTGTCAAGAAAGCTGCCAAAATCTTTAGCAAACTGGCCAACATAGTGGCGGTCGAATATGGGTCCGTATATTAGCATAATTTTTCTTTGAAATTACTCTTTGAGATATGAAATAAGGAGCATCAGAATGTTTTTCTATTGGTCTAGTCATTTAGTTGTGTTTTGCACATTGATCAAGCTTGCCTGACAGCCACCCAAACATACAGAAATAAAAAGAAAAACAGAAATTAAGTAAACCGGCCTACTTAGCAAACATTTTTAAAATCAAGTTTGCGAGCTTGAAGTAAACACTAATCCCATTGTATTTAACCAGTCGTTGAACAGCATAACAAAAATACCGCCAGTTTTTCGACGAATGGTTAAATACAATGTGTTTGGTATTTACTTCAATCCCGGAAACTTGATTTAAAGAATTGTTGCCACCACCCGCACAATCAATTAATTGTTTCATTAATTTTTAATCAAACATCTCACCGACCGGCTAAAGCATATCGGTGAATCCTTCCATCCTTCTCTCAAACATTCAGTCAGTCAATGATGTCTGTATATTAGACTAATCAAACTAGAAAATTCAAACAATGTATTTTGAAGTAAATACCAATCCCAT
The DNA here is from genome assembly GCA_029291075.1 of Eudiplozoon nipponicum. Lineage (NCBI taxonomy): Eukaryota > Metazoa > Platyhelminthes > Monogenea > Mazocraeidea > Diplozoidae > Eudiplozoon > Eudiplozoon nipponicum. The sequence goes on from JAQBSW010000915.1 coordinate 4,360, forward strand.
TGTATTTAACCAGTCGTCGAACAACATAGCAGAACTGACACCATCCGGCTGGCGGTAGTTTTGTTATGTTGTTCGACGACTGGTTAAATACAATGGGATTGGTGTTTACTTCAAGCTCGCAAACTTGATTTAAAGAAATCTTACCACCACCCGCGCAAACAATTATTGTTAAATGTATTTTGAAGTGGCAAACCCACCAAATAGATAATTGTCTACTTTTATTTTGTGGAATTTTGTTTATTACAGGTATTTTGGTAAGTATGTTAAAGCGTAAGACAAACGACGGCAATATTGTTGATTCTATCAAAAGTGGACATATTTATCCACGTAGCTCAGAGAAGTTAAGTTCGCGGAGTAAAAATGAGCATCATGATGAGACAACCCCACCTGAGTATCATTCATCAAGCCGAAGGAGGTCTACGAAGGCAGAGATAAACGGAATCGAAGAGACCAACTACACCTCTACCAGCAAAGCGGTTGACCATGTCGCAAATTGGTTGGAGAAACAGGCTGCAGACAGAATGTGTAAGTCTGTCATTTTGAAATCTGCGTCTATTGATAAATTACAGAAAAACAAAATGAAATTGGCAAGAACAGTATATTAGAAAGTGCATTAATTAGTCAAGACATTGGTAGACGTGTGAACATCATCGTTATAATATAAGTTATCATAATTGCCAGAATAATCGTAGCAGTAGCCGGGATTATCAGCGGAGTTCGAATACACCATTTACGTTTTAGAGACATACTCGCATATTAAAGTCTCATAAATCTGTGTATTACCTATTGTGCTTAGGTGACAAAGATCTCACGATTGAATCAACCAGGCTGGTTAAAGGAGTTAGAACTAAGAAAATTAGCTACTATTCTTGTCCTTTTTCTTTCAATTTAGCATTTAAAATTTTGGTTTCAACTGATGGCAAAGGAAGGAAATAACTCTTCACCAACCAGACCGAGTTCATGGTAAATTGGATTCATCACTATTAGCCAGACATGCGGTGGTGCATATCAAACACAAATCATTTGTTTCAGAGTCATAAAGCTAACCTTGGCTAAAGGATTCGCGCATTTCTTCACATTTTAGAATTCCTGATAACTTACATTTTGCGAGCTAGAAGTAAACACCAATCCCATTGTATTTAACCACTCGTCGAACAACATAACAAAACTACCGCCAGCCACAACGTTGCGGCTGGCGGTAGTTTTGTTATGTTGTTCGACGACTGGTTAAATAAAATGGGATGATGTCAAACTCATAAACTGTTAGATTACCACCACCCGCGCAATCAGTTATTGTTTAACTTACATTTTGCTTAATAATTAGTTCACCTATACACTCATGGGCTATGCTCACAACATAAAGCTCCAACTAACATGCAACGATCTGCCATAATACTGCAGATGCTATACCACCTGAGATAGTCTTATTATCAAACCATATATATATATATATATATATATATATATATATATATATATATATATATAATTTATCGAACACCAATCTAAATCATATGACTTCCCCTAAGTCGCGTAGTGTCTATCTTATGATGATGGATCAAGGTCGGCTAGTTGGAAATAGAGATTGGTAGCGACAGCCGTGAGGATGTTAATGAAGCAACGATTAGCAATAAATAAAATTTTATATAAATTTTTTTTAATGATGCGTCTTGTGCGGCCACTTTTACCTAGGGGAATATTTTTGTGACTGAAGAAAATGCTTTCAGAGACGAACTGCGACTCAGATTCTTTGAGACGTAAGTATTATGAATGAAACCGGTTTTGTAGACGGCTTTTGTATTTTTTCATATTTTATTTTTAGTATTTGTTGACAATTTATATGCTAAAATCCAAGTTTTATATTTTTAATAAAAATATATTTATTTTCAAAAGCGAATTGCAGAGAATGATCGTACAACGTACATAATAGACCATAATTCGTCCTCGTTAGGTTTCCTTTTTATTTGTATCTAGGGCCACCAACTGAAAGTGTGCATACGGCCATTTTGATTGTAAGAAAACATTTAATTTTTAGCAAAACCGGATTCGTAAAAATCCTGCGGCACAGAAATATAGCCCATTTTAACAGGACAATCAGCTTAATTTCTTTAATTTGACGACCTATTTAGCTAGTCTCGATGTTTCATTATAGAACAGATAAAATATTATTTAGGGGCAGTTCCTATGTGTAAAAGCATAGTAACGCAGTTTTTTAATTTCATATTCTTTGTTAGTGCAACCTATAGAGTTACTTTTGATGTAAAGCCAGTTTACTTATTTTAACATGTTTTTGCTAATGAACAAATTACAACAATGGCCCGAGTACTACAATGTTTACTTAACATATTCTAGGAGATTTATTTTGTTACCATCATTTGTATAGTTTATTTACCAATAATACTTTATATATATATATATATATATATATATATATATATATATATATATATATATATATATATATATATATATATATATATATATATATATTGATAGTTTCTAATTTCACCATTTTTAAAATGTAAGAACAAAACAACGTACTCCATGGAATAACATTTATTAATAAATCTTATTTCTACAGCCATTGTTCTGGATTCGTTAGTATATTCGTTCATCCAATCCCACTGTACATGTGTTGTAACCAATCTCCTCTTCGTTATGCTAGCCTTTGCTTTGCGAAATTTAGACCACTGCTTTTGCGCAATTTAGACCACTCCTTTTGCGTAACGTCATTTGGTGTGTCATCGCTTTCATTGTAATTGCGTCCGTAATTGATGTATGTGTCGTATTTTGCGAAGCGTTGGCTATTTTTAAAGGCATGTCGGTTATGTCTTTGTTCCAGTCCAATTTAATTTCTTTTTGAATTATTTTCTGCACGTTTAAGCAGGGCTTCAGCTTATTAATTGCAATAGCTTCAAAAGCCAGAAGCATTTTCTCTGTTTTTGCCTTGTAGAGAACTGAAAAATTGTTACTACTAACAGCATGACCTGTGAGTAGTACATGTTCGCAAATTGCTGATTTTTGTGCAGGAGCTGCACCCCTCTTTAATAGTTTTTGAGGGAGATGCTGATTTATTCTAGTTTCTGCTTAAACGTTCAGAAAATAATTCAAAAAGAAATTAAATTGGACTGGAACAAAGACATAACCGACATGCCTTTAAAAACAGCCAACGCTTCGCAAAATACGACACATACATCAATTACGGACGCAATTACAATGAAAGCGATGACACACCAAATGACTTTACGCAAAAGGAGTGGTCTAAATTGCGCAAAAGCAGTGGTCTAAATTGCGCAAAGCAAAGTCCAGCATAACGAAGAGGAGATTGGTTGCAACACATGTACAGTGGGATTGGATGAACGATTATACTAACGAATCCAGAACAATGGCTGTAGATACTGGTAGAAATAAGATTTATTAATAAATGTTATTCCATGGAGTACGTTGTTTTGTTCTTATATATATATATATATATATATATATATATATATATATATATATATATATATATATATACAGGTACCTAGAAATATGAGTTAATTCTGTTCCAGAAACTGAGTTCGTGAGTCAATGGTCTGTATCTAAACGAATTTATCCCATTTAAAATAACTGAATTGGATTTAACTCGTTCAGGACCTATGAAAATCCCTGACCCATTGTAAATTATGAATAAAGCGTTTTAAATAACAAACAATCATGTATAATTAACAAATACATAACTAAATATGAAATAAAGGAATAAAATAGTTATCTAGCATAATAGTCTTTCTTTGGAGTCAGACGAGTGCGGCTAAAGAAGTTGAACGGCGAGGAGGAGGGAGGGAGGAAGGGATGAGGGCACTCTAGACACGTACATAAACGGCACTTTTTAAGAACAAAACTATTTTCGTAACTTTTAAACTAAAACTACACATTCCTTATTTCAAATAAAAGAAAATACTTAAAACAACTTGAACATAAACAAAGCTTAACATTTACGTAAATTTAGTTATCACTTGTTTTTGCCATCTTGTCTGCACTTTCTGTATTTTCATTCGCAACACTTTTCAATAAGAATGTATCCAGAGAACTTTGCTTTTGCCTACCTTTCAAAATGCTTCGAAAATATGACAAACAGGTGTCATTAAAAAGAGCTGAATCACAACCAGTTGCCATTTTTTCTGGGTGTTTCCTTTCAATGAAATTTGACAGCTTTTCCAATATTGCCAGAATGTCTTTATTTTCACCTGTAGAAATCACTTCCTCTGGTTCTTCCTCATCCTCACTCGTGAAAACTCTTCCAAATCCTTCGTATGTTGCATCATCTGCAGCTCCTTTAACTCCTCAGTTGAAAGTTCTTCCTCATGTTCTTCGACGAGTTTGTTGACGTCACCCTCATCTACCTCCAGACACATCCGAGAGATACAATTTCCCACAACTCTTCTTGCTCGATCACGGGCTGAAAGACTTCAAAATCTGTTTCTGCGAGAGCATCAGGCCATAACTTTTTTCATGCAGAATTCAACGTTCGTCTTGTTTCCCCAAGCTATGCCAAGTCAATGATACGTAGACAGATCACGATGTAGTAGTGATCTCTCCAAAAATCTCGAGGGGTTAGATTTGTGTTTTTCCGTCACTTCCAAGCAGCGGCGGAACTAGTGCTTCGTGTACAACTTTTTGAAGTTGGAAATGACCTTCTGATCCATCAGCTGTAGGATTTAAGTCATATTGGGTGGGGGTAGAGACCTTTGATAAACTGAAACTCCTCAAGATTATCATTTTTAAAACCAGGTGGGTGGGCTGGAGCATTATCAAGGATAAGCAATGCTTTCATCTTGAGTTTATTTTCTTGCAGATACGTCTTCACTGCAGGGCCAAAGACGAGATTTACCCAGTTAGTAGAAAATTGCCGCGTAACCCATGCCCTAGCATTGGCGCGCTACATAACGTGCAATTTTTCTTTCAGTATCTTTTGCGTCTTGAAAGCTCGAGGATTTTCTGAATGATAATCTAGCAGTGGCTTCACTTTACTATCACCGCTAGCATTTGCACATAATTCAAGAGTCAGATGGTCTTTCATGTGTTTATGGTCTGGCATCATATTCTCCCCTGCTGTGGTGTAAGTATTCCGTGGCATTTTCTTCCGAAATAGGCCTGTTTCATCGCAGTTTAACACCTGTTGCGGGATGTAGCCTTCCCTCGCAACAAACGCACACCAAATAATGAGGATAAAACCGCAATAACTACTTTAATTTTCATCACTCGTTAAATCAACGGTTGTTTAAATACTTCACTTATTAGAATCTGCTGCTGTAAAAATGTATTACGCCTTATGCTGCAACACATTTTGTTATATTTATTTATAAATATGGCGTTCCATGTGTTTTATTAAAGATGGAAACTATCATCAATGTAGAAAGATGTTAAAAATAGCATTGGTTGGAAACCCCAACTGAAGAAATAAATAAATTAATGAAAGACCACTAAAAAATAATTTATCTATTCAAAAATTTTGTTTACACGACTTAGGCTACCTCATTTTCAAAACAGATTTTGCTCACTATGCTCATAATTCCAGGATTCTTTATTAAGAAAGGTTTCTCAATTAAAAGATAAAGACGTCGTCCATTTTATACATCTAATCAGAAGGCGTCAGAACTACCTAGGAGATTTAAGTCAGTTGAACACTTCTGTTCATTTATGTTAGTCATAAGGGCATTAATCAACTAAACTAGAAGTTCTTATTTCAAACCTCGTCTGTGGTAGTTATAAATGCCGTTTCAAAACTGAAACCGAGAATAAAAATCTGTAACAGGATAATTTTTGATAGTAAGCATAAAAATGACGTGAGACTCGATTTTAAGTCTGCTTATTAGCCATAGAACAAACATGAACAAAGTAGGCAAATCAAGGTTATAATGCGAATCTGATTAGATTCTAACAATATTACGTAATTTTAAAGTGCTTTGATGTATAAACGTTATAGGAACTTTTAGTTTATTTTTATCATATTTTGAAATAATTTTATTTTACACCGGTATAATTAATTATTTTTTATTTACCGAAAAAACAAATGATTTGAACGCGATTTTTGATAGCATTGTGAAAAGTAAAATTGCATCTACGTAATCAATAAATCTACAAAATTGTAGGTGGATTGCTTCACGGCTTTATTGCAGTTTGTTAAGTGATATTTCGATTTTCACCTAAATCTATCTTTGCGCTTTAGTGGGTAAAATGTCTATGGGACGTGCGGAGGCCTTGGAACTCTTCAAACAGGAGCACGCCACCTCAACGAATGTGGGTAAAGAAGTCGAGCGACTGAAGAGCGTGCTAAAGGGCCAGTATTTGCAGGCAAAGGCGCTCGGTCAAAAAATAAATAAGTCCAAGGAGGATGCCAGTAAGACTTAAATTTTTTTAAATTGCGTTTTATTTCGATAATTAATACCTATTCCGAAATAAGAGCATATAAATGGAAAAAACGTTTGGCAATAATTTAGTCATTTTTGAGAAATACTACAATAACTGTAAATGGACGGACATTCCAATTTTTCACAAATTCTTTTATTGAATGTTACGTTCTGTAAGTTTTTCACGAATTTCTGAACGTGCTTATTTATAAAAGTTTGTCAAGTAGAGGGGAGGATTTTCTTACTTCAGCGAACTAAATTTCTCTTGTTTCTTAGCCCATGAGAAGACCAATTATGAGTATTACAATATAGTTAATCATGAATTTATTCTATTTCGCATCAATCTGGTGCAAAGCTATACATGCATTTTTCTAAACTTAATTATACTTATTTTATCCTGCCAAATTTATATGTATTGCGATTGGAGTTTATATCAAGCTTTAAAGCTTGATTGAAATAACGTAAAATTAGTTTGAATGCTTAGTTTATAAGCTTTTATGTCATATATATATATATATATATATATATATATATATATATATATATATATATATATATATGTGTGTGTGTGTGTGTTTGTGTGTGTGGATAAGTCTGCGATTGAATTTGTTCTTGTGTTCGCGTATATTTTTATAGTAAAATGACATTAATTTAAATGTAATTTTTATGTTTTGTACGCAGGTTTACAACATTACTTTCACAACGATAATGATACACAGCCATTGAAAACTGATGCTTTATTTTTATACAACAATGAGTAAAATAAAATAATACCATTTATTTGTAAGTGAAAGGTAAGGATTTACGACGGGCATAAAATTGTTAGCGACGAGTGATTTAAGAATTGGTAAACCTGAATCTGATGAAGATATTTGCCTGGATAACACCCAGAAATGAGGCAACCTATACCTCTCAAAACACCGTTTTGACCAAGTCAGTTTAAAAGCACGACTCTATCGACAAGAAAAATGCATATAAACGAATTAACCTTGAATTTAACTCTGTCTTACTTAGAAAAGAAAATTAAGATGATTCTATTAGAAATCTGCAACGAGATCGCCACTGAGCTAGACTCGATGCCATATAGAACAGGGTTTCCCACCAAGAACAATTCTGTGCACATGGACCCCATTCTGGTAGACGAACTGGTTCTATACTACCAAAATTTGATTATAGTTTACTTTAGCTGATTTGGGTATGTGCGAATCTATCCACATTTTGTCTAACGCCAATCTGGCGCTGAATGATAGAGTAATGCTCTATTGGGCCATTAAATTGAATGCATGCATAGGATGAGGCCGAGTCGGCGCGTTTGATGAAACCGTTTCTATTTGCCTAACAAGGAAAATATTTGTGGCCGCTCTAAAGATACATTTACGGATATCACCGTTGCTTACTTGTTTTTGGTTACTATGATCTTAAGCTCTAAACAACAAGTCATTATAGCATATTACACATCTGAACGCAAAGATGCATCGTATCCAAGATTTAAAAAAAACGTGGTGAGGTACTCCTTTTTCTGCATTAATAGCGAAGGTTAGAGAAAGCTACTGCAGCTTTCGAAGTTCTCATATTAAATTCGTCAATTATATTACCTGAGTTATTGATGCAGTTACCAGGATATGCAAATCTGCCAACTACAACCGAACCTTTATCTTAAAGCCGCGCAGTAAACATAAATACAATTGTATTTTACCAGTCGTTGAACAACATAACAAAAGTACCGCCAGCCGCAACGACTGGTTAAATACAATAGGATTGGTTTTTACTTCAAGCTCGCAAACTTGATTTAAATAATTGTTACCACCACCCGCGCAATCAATTATTGTTTTATTGTAGCCTACATTTAGTTGGTGCTAATTTCATACCAAAAGACTGGACAAAAACTGATAATTTATTTATGGTGGTCTGTGAAGAATCACGTCTATCGAATAATATTAAATATCGTCTGAACATTTAAGGTCGTATTATTTACTGCCTGGAAGAACTTGGATGCCTGCATCCTGAAAGTATGGATGGGTATGGTTTATAATTGTATGTATTATAAAATTAATTAAAAATTTGAAATTGGCCATCTTTCACAGTATCTACATCCAGTAGTAAGGTTGTCTGATAATTAATTGTAGAAACTATCATGATCAAAATTGTTTATGTACAGAACGCCACAGAATATCGAATAGAATATTGCGGTCAAATTCTCCCGTGAAGTCTAGAAAGAGGAATATTGTCAATTGGCGATATACATATCCCTGTTCAAATATTTGCCTTAAGGTTAAAATATTATCGATACAGCCTTGTCCTGTCCGGAATCCATTTTTTTGTTCTCTTGTATGTGATTCAGGCGAAACTCTGAGACGGTGCAGGCTAATCAATGCAACCCAGCTTTACTTTTGTGAAGATAGAAGAAATAATTAATTTGAGCCATGCTACTGGCACAATCTCTTCATTCCATACAATACAATAAAATAGTCAAAGCCCTATAAATTATTTGGTCACAGTCCTTAAATAAGATCGGCCGCAGATTATCGTTGTTTGCAGCTTTATTGATTTTTACACACACACTTTCAGGAATCGGGACTGATATTTTCACCAGAAAAAAATTGCCTTGCACGTGTCCAACCAACCTATAAATGCAACACAGTTTATCAGTTATCATATTATTGCTGCAATTATTTATTATTTTGCTAATGTTTAATTTCTTTGGCATTTCGCGCAAGTTTGTTGGTTGATGCAGACGTTTCTTACATTACTTCAGCCTTTATGGTCGAAGAGGTTTCACGATTAACTTTTAGACTGTGTCTTTATTCGGCGTCTTAAGGCTCTACTACTATTATTAAATACGAGATAGCAGGAATTTGGCATATAATTTCGAAAATCTACTCAGGCTTTTCAGAGCCCCACTGACCTACAATGTCAAATTAAGTGGGCTTCTACCCCCGTCCCGTAGCCGTAGCATATTCCGGAACTAATTGTACACTACCATCATTCCAATGCATATGGAGTCTGGAGTTTGGTTTAACTAAGTAGTAACACTTAGTTTTAAATGGATATTCACGGCTGAAAGCAAGCGTGCCAGAGGCAAAGAGCAAATTTGGGCTGCTAAAGGAAATTTTCGCCACAGGCGCCTGGGCAGGTAGTGTTTATCAGCTTGGGTTGGCAGACTATCTAGAAGAAGAAAATTGCGAATACAAATCGTTCCCACTGTGTATCGGGACCTAGTGTTCTTTTGCAGCCAAAGTATCACCATAGAAAATACTATCCAAAATGACTCAGTACTGCGTCGACCAGTGCGCATTATAAAAGGGGCCGCATTATCTACTGAGTCGTGCAGGATAGATAGGCACAATCAGGCTACTGCAGACACCTCCCTTTTTGATTATGCCTCTTTTTCTTGTCTTTACTCTTCTTAATCTAATATAAACGATTATATATATGCTATTAATATGGTAGGCGTTTATCAAACCACTGAGCTCAATTTAGATTATCCACGGCATTCTTTCGTGGGTTGTAGATTTGAAAGGTCAGTTTTGCAAAGATCAAAATGATCCCTATTTCCAAGTACACATCGAGTTCGTCTTCGTGGTGGCTGGGTGCTGATTCGTCCCAATTTAAGCAAAGGTGGTGGCCAGACTTGGACATATGAATCAATCGGATTTTTGCGAAACTGATAGTGTAAATCTACTACCCATGAAATAAAAAAACATGAATACTTTAAATGGGATGACTGCACTTTGCAAACTGATACAGCAACACTGAGCCAAATGCCGCTAACCAAAAATAAAAATGTGAACACACAAACTTCTATTGTTTAAACATAAATTAGGTTTAAACGCCATTTGCATTTAAAGTGAAAACATTAAAACAAAGCGTGCAACACGAAACTCCAGAACGCACATTGAATAAGTTAGACATTTTTAAAATCATGTTTGCGAGCTTGAAGTAAACACCAATCCCATTGTATTTAACCAGTCGTCGAAGAACATAACAAAACTACGGCCAGTCGTACGCACTGACGCGTTTCGACCTTCCATGATCATTATTAGAGTACGACGGCAAACTGACTAGCGAGGATCGATCAGCATTGCATATATATGGAAAGCAAAATTAGATATGCGGCTCTCACCTCTAGTAGTCTTGCATAAATTGTACTTGACTGGAAATGTCGGTTGCACAATTTCTATGCAGCCACTGGATGAATTCATCGACAAGCTTTAAGCAAGCTGTTTGTGTCAAATAAATTAATGCGTGACCCCGATTGTTTCTGATACGCGCTGACGCGTTTCGACCTTCCATGCTCATTATTAAAGTACGATGGCAAACTGACTAGCGAGGATCGATCAGCATTGCATATATATGGAAAGCAAAATTAGAAATGCGGCTCCCACCTCTAGTAGTCTTGTATACAACGCACTTGATTGGAAATGTCGGTTGCAAAATTTCTATGCAGCCACAATCCTTAACTTTAATTATCTGATCTGCGTTTTGACTAACGCAGCTTTCATTGTTCCAGTAATTTTCTTTTTCTATGATATTTCGATCTTCCTTACCGAAGATCTTCATCAGATGCATTTCACGAAACAAATGAAGCAAGCGCTTGCTTCATTTGTTTCGTGAAATGATGAGATCTACGGTAATGTAGATCGAAATATTATGAAGAAGAAAATTACTGGAATGAACTGCGTTAGTCAAAACGCAGATCGGAATTCAATTATTCAGTTCCGCATCAAGGAAACTCTTTCAACAATCCTTAACTGTTTGCAGATTTCGCCACACACACACATATATATATAGGCAATAAAAGTTTAAAAAATCTGATTGCGCGAGTGGAGGTAACAATTCTTTTAATTGAGTTTGCGAGCTTGAAGTAAACGCCGAGACGATTGTATTTAACCAGTCGTAAAACAACATAAAAAACTGGCGACTCATCAGTAGGAGCCGGTATTACGCCCTTTAACCACTATATATTTGGGTGAGGAATGTGGGATAATAGGACGGTACAATCTCCTAGACGAATGTGTAAACCTATAGTAGTGAAGCTTACATCATATAAAGTCTCGAAAATGCGACTTCCACGCTAACTCACTCTATGTAATATATATACCGAGTCTGTAAAGGATACCAACACTATGGCTATTGTGTTAGTAACCGATACCAACATTATAGTACCTAAAAGGTACATGGTACTAACACTATGGTTGCCGAGTCGGTACATGGTACCAACATGATGGATATCAATTTATGCTATAGTTCACCGAAATTGAGAATTACAACTATTTCTGAACACCTGTTACTCCAGTAAATCCATACACTCTGGCCTTGATCGATATCAGTTATCACATTTCGCGGTAAGCATGACATCATTGAATTCAATATATAACAGTTAAATACTGTTTGTTGCGGAAATCTAATATATATGCAAGTATGTATTAGGTGTTGCGAACCTAGTAACAAATTAGTTCAGTTGTGACCAGAAGGATAAACCAAAGACAGCATGAACGGATGAGTCGCCAGTAAGCACGAAACGAATGTGCATGAGATTATACTTTCCGTTCATGCTGCCTTTGGTTTATCCTTCTGGTCACAACTGAACTGATTTATTACTAGGTTCGCAACACCTAATACATACTTGCATATATATTAGTTCTCCGCAAAAACAAAAAGAAATTTTATCAGATACACACAGGAAGGGTACAATGAATTTTATTAAAGCTCGCATTTCAAAAGAATATATATATATATATATATATATATATATATATATATATATATATATATATGCTGAGTAATAGAACGTGTATTTGATGTAGGCAATTAGGCCATTTTATTCCGATATTATGTTTCAGCACCCGTTCTCATCTGATTTAGCCTGTCGTTTATTGGAACATTTAATTTATTATGCTGCAGTCTAACATTCTACTATAAGTAGTGATGTGTAAACTTGGGCATATGGGTTTGTCAGTAGCACGTACTGACCCGTTTTGACCTACCTTGATCATCATTAGAGCACGACGGCAAACTGAATAACAAGGATTAAATTGCAATGCATGTATAAAGAAAACAATATTCAGTATGTAGCTTTCACCTTTAGTAGACTCAAATACGTTATATTTGACTGGAAATTTCGCCTGCATAAATTCGATGCCATCACGAAGATGCACATTTTACAGCTTTCGCCACATTTACATAAATTATATAATTAAAAAACCATCGATTGTGCGGGTGATGGCAACAATTTACAAAAAGATAGTTTGCAAAATTGAAATAAATACAAATCGAATTGTATCTAATCAGCCGGGAAAAATAACACAGTTATCCTCAGTCACACTTACTGACGCACCATGGCAAATTGACTAAAATGGATGAAATCAAAATTCACATAAGCTACATTTTGCGAACTGTTAGTGAAAACGGGAATTTCATTCAATACAAGCTCGAAAACTTGATTTGAAGTGTTTTTGTCATCACCCGCGCATTAACGGTTGTTTAATTTTATAACACATGGGATTTTGCTAGTGTTGAATTTAGAGTTGCGGAAAATACGAGATTGTCACTTTTCAATTAAGACACGTGTACACTAATCTTTCTATGAATTATTGTACTGAAATACACTCGTCTTTATTTGTTCCATAAAGGAAGGATTTCTCAGCATGTGTTTTTTTATTACTTCACAAATTTTGCCGAATAATATTCTTGGTAGCATCAACGGATTCGAAGTATTAACTACATGTATAGTTGCTTTGTTATGTTTATTTTTAACGATAATAATAGTGATGTTTACGAAACTTATTCTATTTTTTATACTTATGACTAGTCATATTGGTGGGTTTGGCTTGTTACTGGAATACTGTTTGTTATTTTCATGATTCGTAGCCAGAAACATACAATTTCATATTGGTGAATATAATGTGCATAATTTTTGAACGTTTCGTTTTTATCTACAGACCGTATAAGCGTAATATTTTTTGCAATTTTAACCGTACCAAGTTTATAAAGACAGGCAAGTTACAAAAAAGAATTAAACAGAGCTTTCCGTTAGATATGTGTTTGAAAAAATTCAAAAAAGAACAAATGGTATGATTTCCTCCGCAAATTAAGCAATGCTAGCAACTTTATTTTATTTACCTACAATTCATCTTAGAACTTTTCTCAATTCTTACAGTAATGATGCACGATTAAAGTGAACTCATCAATATTTCATAGAAGTCGATTTGATGGGGCCTGACCATCCGTCGGATGTTTCTATACTCCTCCTTAAAACATCAAAATTATAACCCTTAAATAAAGTATACTGCGCTACATATTTAAGGTGTGTTTATAACCTATAAATAATCATGAATATTGAAACATTTTTGAATCATTAGCTTTAATAATTATCAGCTTTGTTGTAAACGTAAATACTCCGGCTTATGCATTTAGTTTTATCGTTGGATTGATATTAAATCTGGAAAAGTTAGTTTAAAAACGAGCATAGTCAGAATACATGAATAAAAAATAGATTACACCTGTATGAGAAATTGTATGCACAATTCGTCGAAGAGAATAAATTCAAGGTGTTGGCAGGAGTTCTAATCCTGAGAGTTAGTGTTGCTTAAGGCAACTTTCTTGGAAAACCGACATCAAAGAAATTTATTGAGTCAAAACTGAAATATAAACAACAACAACAACAACAACAACAACAACAACGACAAGGCATTGAAATCGCATCCCACGAAAGGACGTTATAGTTTGATACTCTAATCGAATTATTTACTCGAGGAATTAAAAAAACAGCGACTGTTCAAACGCCTAACACAAAACTGATGCTTGTTTCTACGAAGGAGTATCTGATAAATTTAAATGATTTCTTTGTTTTCACGAAAGAAATTGATTTTACGAGCGTAATGTAGATGAGACTATTCGTTTATTAAGGATGCGAATCCAATACATTAGCAGAAATAAAAAAATCTAGCTAAAGAGAATTTTTTCGCAATAGTGAATCCGGATGTACGTGTGTATGTAAACGCAAAATGTTGAAATTAGCCAGGCATTGCGAGAGCTGTCAGATGCCACATCCTCACTCTGCGTTCAAATAAGCCAACGGAAGCTGTACATGAACTGAAAATGAAGTCGTGAATTTAAAAAAAAAATTTATGTGTATGTGTGCGTCTTTCCTGTTGAGATTTTACCTCGGGTTGGTTTTCGCATATTTTATAATGATGATCCGACTTTATCTAATTCGTTTATCTAAATTTTTTAGATAAATAACGAGATATTTAATTTAAATGAGACCTGGAAAATAAATTAACGTTTTTAATTGTATCGAAACGCTTATTTCTAAGCATAAAATTATTCTTCAAATTAATAAAAGCATTCTAATTTAATACATTTAAGCAACCAGTGATTGCGCGGGTGGTGATATTAGTTATTTTAGTGAAGTTTGCAAACTTGACGTAAACATCAATCCTACTCTGTTTAACCAGTTCTTATGACGGGCGTTACTTTTGCTATGTTTTACGACAATTAGTTAGATACAATGGAATTGGAGTTTACTTCAAGCTCGCAAACTTGGTTTAAAGAATTCTCAATTAAGCTTACCTCGATCTTTTGTTTAGTACCAATCCTTCCAGCTCGGGTTCATAGGCTGTTAACAAAATTAATTTCTTTAGGATTTCGTTATGTAGAGGTTGTTATAAGTTTATTTCACTGTAAGCCTAAATTGTTTTACATTGCCTTTTTGAGACCAAAATTATCTCCTAAAAATGAGTTGTATATCCAAGTAAGGAAGCGTAAAGTCATTCTATTTTACAAAGAGGGACATGATTTAATGATCGGTTTTCTGGGCTTGTTGCATGATTTCACTGAAATCCAAAATTAACTAGGAAATACATTCATTGTACAAGCAGTTTGCTATAATTCTTTAGCTAGAACTTATTTAACAGCCTAGAATAATTTGTCTCGAATACGTGCTTTAAACGCGTAATTTAGAAACGGTTTGAATTTAATATAAAGTGTTGCAAATAAAAAAATGTAAGCCCAAATATGCTAGCAATAACAATCCTTTCAAATTTACTGTAAAAGGGCAACACAAAATCTGAAAAATTGCTCGTAAATTGGACTTAATTGCAAAGGAAATTTTTCCCAATAAAAAGATTTACATTACCTTCAGCACATAAAGTAACATTAAGCTAGATTCCAATTTCTAGTTATAACTTTTTGAAATATTTTTATACTGTGAAAACTCCGTCTTGTGCAGCAGCACCTTCATTAGTCGCTCAAAAGCTAGCAAAATACAAAATCTACCAATACCTTTTGAATTAATGGATAAAGCTATGTCAATAACGGACAAGAAATTCAAAATATTGAAACATTTTAATTAAGAAGGGGGACAACTAACTTGATAATTTAATTGTTTCGAGAAAAGGTGAATTCAGAAAAATGATTCATACTTCATATAAACTAAGAAGCATTCGTTTTTGATGTTAAAAATTTTTTCCATCTTACAGTAGTATTCTAATGACCACGTATTTAACGGTAGAAACTCCTAAACAGAAAAAATGATTTTAACATTAGTTTCTACATCTTACGTCTCACTGGCTAAAATATACTTGCTAAAATATATGACAATTTAAAATAAATCATAATATGTGCGGGCGAGAACTGGTACAAGCACTATAAAAATTGGTTCAAGCCAGGCATAATCCCAGTTTATTGAAATTAAATGAACCATACGTTAGTTATTATTTAGCTTCCCACTGAGCTGAACAATTATCCTTCCACACAATCGCGAAAATTGGCAATTCAACGCCTAATTAATCTAACAATACCTTTACTACAGCTGCAGTTATTTATAAAAAAATAGCAGAAAACCAACTAGTTTTCACTCACTTAAATACTGTGCACGCATTCGGTGGTGTAGGCAATGAATTGCAAGACATTCAAAGAATCGCACCCCGGCTAAAATTCAGGCTGCGGAAATACGGCCAATTATTTATTGGGTCACATATAAAGACAAAACAAATGTAAAACCTGACTTGTATTTACAATCTTGTGCAACAGTTAGATCTTACAATACATAAAATGTTTCCTTGTAACTTGTCATTATCTTTTAATTCTTAATCCCTGCCGCAGCGGGCAGTGTCTGTCTTCTCAAGTATCTGCAGCAAATATTCTGGATTTATTAATGATATTTTCGGTCCTACAAACCTAACAGAACATTTACCGAAATCATTCACATCTTAGCTTTGTCTTTCTTGCTATTACGCAACGTAGACTAATTCTTTTTCGAAAAGCCATATTAATTTACATCACCTTCATTTTGAACGTGTCCGCAAATACTGGGTGTGATGTATTTTAAGACATGTCTGTTACTTTTAAAGGTATTTGATGTTCTTTTCCAGTTCAACTTGACCTATTTTTGAATTAATTTTTCCCAGCTAAGAAAGGATTAAGCTTATTAACTGCGTTTGCAACGAACGTCAGAAGTATTTCTTCAAATTTTCCCTGTGTAGAACAAAGATTTTTTACTATTGATAAAGTGAGGTGTGAGTAGTATATGTTCAGAGATTATTGATTTTTTTGCAGGATCAGTACCCATTTTTGACTATTTAAGTAAGATGCTAAGTTGTTCTTGTTTCGAGACTGCCAATGAGGACACATTGAATTTGGTATACGGTTTATGCTTTGGATGTCACAGTAATGGCGGAAACATTCAAAATGAAGGCAATAAATTATCATATGGCTCTACGAAAATGAGGTAGTCTTTTTTCCATAACAACAAAATAGACATATCTGAGATGTGATTTGTAACGATAAATATACAGTTATGATTGAATGAAAAAAGCATAACTAATGCTTCCAGAGTATTGGCTAAAGTTATTGGTAGAATTGATGTTTATTAATAAATATTAACCGATTAATTACGTTTCTTCTATCGTATATTTTAAAATGTGTCTAATTTAATTACTATCGCGGTATATATATATATATATATATATATATATATATATATAAGGGATCGGTTATGAGTGCACAAAATGTACGAAACTGGTCAAGTTGATGAATTGTATTTGTTATCTTATCAAATACTTAGTCTATGTCGGAAATATATATATATGCATAAATTGATTTAAGTCTAATGACAGGATTTTGTTTATGGATTTTTATCAGTACAAATGAAACATTGAATAAGATAGGAATTCTGGATAACACTTGAAGATTTACCAATAAGAACGAAATCGATTTACTAGATTAATTTCCTTTGCTACATGATGCAATCTTTAGTTTATTTTGCCAAAATACATACAAACATACACACACACATATATATATATATATATATATATACATATATATTATATATATATCATAATTGTAGATATATGTAATGGAATAATAATTTTTATTCTTATGATTAAATTAGTAATTTGATAGATAGCATAATCGTACACTTTGTTGAATTAAAGAATCGTAGGTTAAATTTTTTAGAATAGGATAGATAAAATTATACGGAAGTTAAACGATCATTGGTTGCGCGGGCGTTGATTATTACTTAAATAAAATTTGCTTTCTTTGGATTAACAAAAGTCACATTATATACATATAGATGTCAATAGATAATGGGACTGGTGTTTACATCAAGATCAGAATCTGGATTTAAATAAACTATAAGTAAGTTGATTTTTAAATAAATAAAGGCACGTAAAGATATATTTAGCTTTAAAAGATTATTTTTGGCCAAACAAAAATTCTATATATTTCATCTACCTGAAAGATTTTCTTACGTTAATTTCCTCGTAGGCAGCACTACCTTACCAATTTATCATTAAAGAATTTGTATTGGAATACAATTTTGCATTCGGTTAAATCGTAAAGGTATTTGCGGTTTATTTGTTTTTTAAACAAATTTACAGGAAATAATTAAAATGCCTGCTCGATGAATTGTCTTTAAATAATAAAGTAAAAGCATTTGTTTTATGACATTTTATTACTTTAAAACGGCTTTTCTTGTAGGTGTAATTTCCTAAACAATTGCCCTTGCCTAGTTTTATGCGCAACGTTTTCCTGTCATTTGTGCTACCTGAATGGACTAACATCATTTAGTAAAAATATAACTAACAACAACGAGTATAATTATATTATTTATAATCAATTACTACTTGTTAATTTTGCAAAAGAAATTAGCAAGCCTATAGTTGAAATATGCATACAAACATGAATAAAATACAGCCATAGTAGAGGTGTATGCGTGAGTTTGAAAACTATTGCACAAACCGTATATTAAGGATTAATTTCGTTAAAAACAAACTATAATTGATTTTCGACCTGCTCTCGGAACCCATGTTCAGTATGGTCAAGCAATGTGGAACAAGAAGAAGGGTGCAACCTTATTGATACCTGCTTGGTTTAATGACTTTACTGGAAACAAATAGTTTGAAGTGAAGAGAAAATTTCATGTACGAACCAACAGCACATCACACACATTTGTCTGCCCTTGATATTTAGAATTATCTACTTAGTTGAAATACGCGTTAATCGAGAAAATTGTATCTTCCCCGTGTAGTGAATTTGAATATGATGTCAGATTCTTTTGAAGCACACCTAACTTCGAAACTTGTTTATTAAGAATTATCCGAGCAAAAATTGGTGAATAAGAATAAAATTTTAATCACATATATAAGTTTCTGTAACTTAGAATTTTCATTGCTTAACTGAGAAACTTATATGTGTTTAAGAAATTGTTTGATCAAGTCAAAACCACGTTTGCGCGGAAATTGTGCAGCAGGTATTCATTACCATAAAATGTACGCAAAATAACTACGAGAGGTAAAGGCATCTCAGATTTATACACAATTTATTCTTTTAAATGACTCCCGGTAGTCAAGCTTTCATTCTGCATAGATAGTTATAAAAGAAGGCCGTAGCGCATTTTTTCTACTTTGTGCAGGTGGTTAAAATTGAAATTTCGTTATATTTCATGTCCGCAAACTTGATTTATAACATTTTCGCCGTCCATGCAATTAGTTATTACCTAGTTTATTAATACACATGATTATGTCAAAGGATTCGAAACGTTTTAAATGCGCTTTCAAAAAAATGGTTCATGCGAAATGCGAATACATTACAAAGTCGACACGCGAAACATAAATATTCATCTTTGCGCAACTAATGTTGGCTGTTCTTTTAGACTTTTAAAAAACTGCTCTTTTCTGAAAATGAAAAGTTGAAAGTCAACTAGACTACTTAGTACGAGATTTCTTTCTTTGTAGAACATATTCGAAAGACTCAGTGATAAAGCGCCTATCAGACGCATTTCAGTTCTCGTTATCCGTTGAAAAGTAGGTTCAAATGCGTTAATAACTTTCACTGTTATGCGTTTGCAACTGAGTAATTGAAATACCGAATTTATGTTCATTTCGTTCCACGAAGTTAATATATAGAGATGAATGATCGTTGCTTGTGCATTTAATCATTGCATAAATAATTTCGATTGTTAAAATGTGTAAAATATAAGAAAGGTATGATTCTTCATATTGAAAAATAAATCAATTAGGTCATGCTATAGAACAATTGGCTCGTCTCCAGGAGGAACAAAACGCATCCCGCATAACGGAGACCTCGTCTAAAGCACTGTCGCATAGGTCTGATGGCACAAATTCTCCGGGGACAGTCAACGCGACGAACACACTGCGTGAACAATTGTCCGCCGCCAGAGAGTGTTATCGTCATGCCTACGAACAGTTGCGTGATTTAAAACCAGCCATTGAGATGACACAACACAGCCTGGAATCAGCAAAACTGCGTCTTGTCAGTGAATTTGATAATTGGTGGCAATCTCAGGTTAATTTGCAGTCTGGAACAGATACTGACTCCGGTTGGCATGAAAGTGGTGCATCTGTACTGGCAAATGAGAAACATTCTAGTACAAAACAGGCAAGAGCATCACCAAGATACTCGGTATGTTTGGTATATAGGTGTGAAATATTCACCAGTGCATTGTTTTTAGCAAGAAAATTAATTTTGGTTTTCAAATCGTAAAATACAGTAGACGATAAAG
Source organism: Eudiplozoon nipponicum (assembly GCA_029291075.1). Lineage (NCBI taxonomy): Eukaryota > Metazoa > Platyhelminthes > Monogenea > Mazocraeidea > Diplozoidae > Eudiplozoon > Eudiplozoon nipponicum. The sequence continues at coordinate 24,781 of JAQBSW010000915.1, forward strand.
TGACGACTTTATGAGAACTGTGGCATTTGTTCGGTCAAGATGCTTGGCAAGTATTGTAAACGGAATAATAATCTATGTGAATGATTTAGTGTAAATTTGAATGCATTATCTATTCTTGTCTGGCAGGTTTAGATTATTATTTTATTTTTATTACTTACGTACGCTCCCAACTGATACTTTCAATGCATAAATGCATAAAACTTTGGTAATTTTAAATTCTTATAAAACAGTTCATCTTGAGGATAGGCGTTTGTTTTTTAGTCGTGCGATATGAACTTAATTGGTAAGTATAGAAAAATTACATGAAAAGAGATATAATTCTCCCGTGGATAAAGTTTACATACTGCCTAAGTCTGTAATTCAAATCAACTAGGCTTTTTCAGATCAGTCCTTCCGCTAGATTCCTATAGATTTTTATTCTGTAGTGTATCTCATGATTTATAGTGCTGTAGTGCTGTCTCAACAATAGACAGAAAATTAAGCACATATTTGTCCAATTACATATCGCTGATTTGGATTTTCTAAAGCTTCAGCTATTCAAAAGATTTCCCTCGGTGTCTTGGTCCCAGGATAGGTATTTGACCATCTAAAAATTTTTACGAGCTTAAGTTTAATTTTTGTTTAACCAGTTTCAAAGTGGGTGTTCTGTTGAATCGTACTTGGAACAAACTGCTTGACTGGTAAATTTGGCGCCTGCTCTGTTTAGTTATCAATACTTATTCCAGCTCTTGTAATCCATCCGGCTACGTTAAGTAGAAATCTGTCAAAAGAGAATATACAACAAAATGTCTCTATTATTTTATTTCTTATCAGACGACTATTATCGCATTGTCGCATTGTCGTAGACTATACGGTGTCAACTTCACTATTGCAGGTTTAAACATTCGTCTAGGAGATTGTACCGTCCTATTATCCCACAAACTTCACCCAAATATATAGTGGTTAAAGGGCGTAATACCAGCTCCTACTGATGAGTCGCTAGTAAGCACGAAACGAATGTGCATGAGATTATACTTTCTGTTCATGCTGTCTTTGGTTTATCCTTCTGCTCACAACTGAACTAATGTGTTACTGGGTTCGCAACACCTAATACATACTTGCATATATATTATGTCTCCGCAACAAACAGTATTTAACTGTTATATACTGAATTGAATGATGTCATGCTTACCCCTTAATGTGATAACTGATATCGATCAAGGCCAGAGTGTATGGATTTACTGGAGTAACAGGTGTACATAAATTGTTCTAATTCTCAATTTCGGTAAACTATAGCATAATTTGATATCCATCATTTAGGTACCATGTATCGACTCGGTAACCATAGTGTTAGTACCATGTACCTTTTCGGTACAATAATGTTGGTATCAGTTACTAACACAATAGCCATAGTGTTAGTATCCTTTACAGACTCAGTATATATATTATATAGTGTGAGTTAGCGTTGAAGTCGCATTGTCGTAGACTTTATATGATGTTAGCTTCACTATTGCAGGTTTACACATTCGTCTAGGAGATTGTACCGTCCTATTATTCCACATTCTTCTACCAAATATATAGTGGTTAAAGGGCGCAATACCGGCTCCTACTGATGAGTCGCCAGTAAGCACGAAACGAATGTGCATGAGATTATACTTTCCGTTCATGCTGCCTTTGGTTTATCCTTATGGTCACAACTGAACTAATTTGTTACTAGGTTCGCAACACCTAATACATACTTAACTATTATCGCATTTTGATAAATTTTCTCATAAATATTTACTCAGATAATGAAATTGTTTCCTTTCCTTTGTCTAGATTAATCTAGCTTTTTAATCAAACAAGTTTCTAAAACAGCGAATTCTTGATTGCGCGAGTGGTAATCAAGTTTTCAGCTTGGGAAATTTATCAATTCCATCGTATCTACTATGTAGTACAACATTGTAAAAAAAGTGTTAGTCACAGGTACTTGTTTAACTAAATAGATTTCCGTAAACATCCGACTTTATGTGGCACATATAAAGATGTATGCTGAAATAACTACAAAAAGCCTCGATCAGCATCGCTTTTTGTTTTATCGACATATGCTCCCACTGATGGCAGCACAGACAATAGCAAATATACTTTCTACTCCGGCCTGAGCTTTTCGATAATTAGAGGAAGAAGTTAAGATATAATCTTAGTAATTGGCAACGAGAATGTTCAAGTTAAGTGCTTAAATGATGCAGCATCTCATCTAGGTAGCAGATACACCTTAAGATCAAGGCTGAATGATCGCATGAACGACTGTTGGATAGCTTCGCGAAGCACAGGTTATATGTGAGTAGCACAAATTCCAGATGCAACGTAAGGCGTTGCGTGGCACGTCGTCTTCCAGCCTTCGGACTATTGTGGATTCAAATAGATTATGCAGAAAGTAATTATAGATGATGTGGTTGCATCCAGTATTGTTGCTAGTATTTGAACACGTATGCCGACTTTGATCATGAACCAATCCTTTATAGATTTTCACTTACATTTTCTGGAAATCTAAAAAAGTATTACCCTCAAGCAAATGTAAACGATCTCGTAAAACCTTCTATCAAATAATATAATGGATCTTATCTAAAAATCAGCGCTTTGCATAATTCACAAACAAGTGAAGAAAAAGGCGAATTTCAGCCGGGACAAATTAGTATTGACAAGATTTTTACCTTAAAGCAAGTATTTAAATAGCGACATATATATATATATATATATATATATATATATATATATATATATATATATATATATATATCAATGTCCGACAATGGCCGTCCGCATAGACTTTAATGGTGAATTTGAATCGGTCGACTATAATGTTCTTTCCTTTGTTCTGTTAAAGAGGTTATTCTAACAATATTTGGAAAATTATATGTGCTCCCCAAACAAACTCTTATGGTTGCGTTAGAATCTACAATAAATTTTCGGAATTTTTTACTATTACCATTGGCGTCCATCAAGAACGTTCAATTTCCCCATTTCTGTTTATTGTTGTATTAGATGCAATTATGAACTATACTCATCGTACATTCATTATGCAGGCGTTGAGGTTCTCCTCAGCGGTAGCTTGGTAAATCTTGACAATAAAGACGATATTTTATTATTTTTCTTCAATCGTGATTTTACCCAGGCCACTTTAAATAGATTCACAGTCGTCACCCCGTCTTCTGGTATGAAATTCGCAGCCTCTAAACAAAAGTTACTTTACTGGATCACTTTTCACTAACTTCAAACATGCAACTTCAAAGTGAGGATTTGGACATAGGTAACAGGTTTACGTATCTTATTAGCTGTATTAATAGCTTAGAAAATTTTATTGACGGATTATTTGTTGGAGACACTTGGTCCCTAAGACTCGAAGTCTTTAAACGCTTACAGGCATTTGACAGCTTATAGTAAAGGAATGAAATTTGTACGAGCAAATGTAATGCATTTATCAAACTATATGTTGACATATATATTGGATGAGTGTTAGCCTACATGCTTTTGGGATTTTTTTCTATTCCACGGGCGATTATGATCAAAACTACTGAGACACGAATGAATTCTTGGTCGTCACTAATAAATATCTTATTGGAGAATTATTTTATTTCAAATAATAGAAAAAATTATTTCCAGGTATGAAGGGTTAAAATGCACATTTTATGTTTTACGGTAACGCTTTAATTCTTTCTTATCAGATGATTTACCGGAGAAATAGTGCACCTTAATTCATTTTGTTATAAAAGAAAACTCCAGTCTACATGCAGTTAACAAAACAAACATATTAGCCTATAAATTACAAATATAATAAACATAACTCAACGAAGTCTTTCATGAGCCCCATATTGCTACACCACGAACAGTTTGTCTTGGTCTACACAATTCTGGACTTTGTATATCTGTTGCAATCGCCACCATATAGGAAAGCATGGTCAAACATCTAGTCCTAATTAAAATTAAATAGCGAACTTTGGGCCTGTCGAAGCAAATTCCTTTAGTAGCTATCATCGTCTACCTGTCCCACATTTTATGACCAAATATATAGTGGGTATAGAGCATAGTACTTCTTCCTACTGATGAATCGCCAGTAAGCACAAATCGCATGCGCACATAAGAATACCTTTCGCTCATTTTAACTATGGTATACTCATCTGGTCTAATTTGAAGTAATTTACTACCAGGTTCGCATTACTCAATACAAATTTGCATATATATATTCGTTCTTCGCGACAGGTAATATATGTTTTTTCGAATTTTTCAAAGGACAGAATTTATTTACTTGATGGTTTACGTGCAAACACCAATCGAATTTTGCATACACCAAGTTCGTATGTATTCCGAGAAGCGTGAAATTGATTTTCTACTGCAGGTGTCTAAATTTGATTTACACCAGGTATTTTCCCATTTTAGATAGCGCCAGATACAGATTGTGATTGTGTTCTGCCTTTCACTTTACACAGAGGAAGTACGTTGATAGATAAAATCAAAACTAAGTTAGCTTTAAAATATGTGCGCTTCATTGAATCTTCACGTTTATATTGTAGGCGAATATATACCGCTATCATATCTGCTGTACAATCATTCACAACAGGTCTTATTATATCAATAGAGTTATACTTATCTATAAAATTTGGTTAGTAACCATTATTAATATGTATATTACGCACAAAATCAAACTCAGTTTGCAAGCTGTCAGGCGAACCAATAAGCAATGTCATATTTCACATCGTATTTTCCAATTTAAATGGAAATAAGTTGTTCGAATGTAAATATTGCATTGTCAAAGTTTTCTTATTAAAAACTGACCTAAGCAACCGTTATGTTCATGGCTTAATTTTGGTCTGTAATACCCATGTCTATGCTGAAGAACTGCTTATAAAATTCCATTATAGATATCAGAATATTTGATGTACGATTGAAAAAAAGATAATGATACTGTAGTTTTTCTTGGTGTGTTGCTCAAACGTAGAACGAATGGCACATTGGTCTGATCGAGCTTTCCTAATAAAAAGATCGACAACGAAATGTTTACATTTCAACAATTACTGCCCAGTGAATTGGAAAAAGATTTAGTTAAGACATTTCGTGACAGAGTATTGTGTATTTGCTTCCCTTACGATATGTGGACAGGGTTAGATATTTTGCGTAATTCTCTAATTATTAATTTTTAACAATTTATGTAGATAAATATAGACATATCGATGTAATAAATGAACACTTTGGGGATGTTTATAATCTTTATAAGAAAATGGTGCATATTCATTTACACTATTAAGGTAAAATGGCAATTAGGCGCATAAATTATAGTTTTCGTGCATCGTTGACGTTCAAATATTTTGCAATTGGCTTAATTTTGATAAAATCCTCAAAAACACTTCCACTACCTATTGTGAAAACAAAGTTCAACTACTGTCTGGATCTTTTGTTTTCTACAATTGGAATTGCATCTGTGGGAAACCTTATTTAGGCATATGCGGTAGGTGGCAGTGTGGCTCAGCGGTTAGAGCACCAGATTCCGAAGCAGACGTGCCCAGGTTCGAGCCCTGTCCACGGCAAATTCTGGCCAGTACATGGTGAGTTCCCAAAAAGGACGAAACTGGTCTACTTGATGCACTACACTATGCAATTCTTAGTTTATACTGGCATATGTAAGTAATTAATGGGTCAGGTGCTTATATCAAGATCGCAACCTTGATTATATTAATTGTTATCACCGCCCGCGCAACCAATGTTCGTTTAATTATATGCAGTAGAAGATTTATTTTATGCTTGCCGGAACACATACGAACGTGGTGTAATCGAAATATGTTCTGGGTTGTAAGTACATCTGTAACTACATATTTTTTGTCTTGTGAAAACGTTACATACCGACAAAACGCCTTTCAATTTTATTTAAAGTCAAGTGTGTTGGCATGCCTCCATAGTTAAAGGCTATCACAAAAGAAATTTGTTGTCTCGATCTGTGGAAACGTAATATTTTAAAAATATTCTGGAATTACCAAAACGGCTTGCTAAGTCCCATGCGAAATTGTGCTTAGTTATTTATAGTCTCTTTTAACTATCTCGGTTTATATGTATTTATTTTTTTGAAATGCGAGCTTTAATAAAATTCATTGTTCCCTTCCTGTGTGCAAAAACAAAAAGAAATTTTATCAGATATAAGAAAATTTTCTTTCTCATGGTCTTCTCAAATATCTACTCATGAACATATCTTTATATATAAATTGGAAAGCAAAACAAGATAGAAATATGTGAACAAAGCGAGTGTGAAAAATAGAAACCAATCAAATTGCGTGCGTCACATCCAGTTCAAGCTCAATGCTTGTACGTGCTTCTTCTGCTTACATAAATCCGGCTGCAATTTGTTTATCTATAAGGCTTCGTATGTGGCTAGCTCCCTTTTGTTTTTGCATTTAGTAATTACTTTGAATGCTACGTCTGGAGAACATACGTGCGTTGTTTCGATGATGTGTTGCGCAATAGCAGACGTGTATTCACCATTTGATTTAAAACAGGCGTTCAAGTTGCAATGTTCTCTCATTCGAGTAATTAACCGTCTGGTCGATCGGCCTACGTAAGTTGATCGACAACTTGCGCATGTATATTGGTAAATAATATTAGATATCGACATTAACGGATGTTTCTCTTTGATTGCTGGTAAAGGCAAGTGTGTTATCCTAAATAATACTCGTAGTTTATCTGCATTGTTTTTGCACACAGGAAGGGAACAATGAATGTATTTATTTCTTTGCATGCACTTATGAGAACCGTTGCTTTCTATTTGACCAAAATTCACTCCAGTAAATCAGTTGCTATTATACAGCAAAAGCGCTTGTATGCAATATATAGTGTGTTTTAACACATTTCTAGTTATAAATACTTAACATATTTGAATAGGCATCGCCAATGAATGCGAGAGAATTATTATTGCTGATAGGTTCTGCCACCAAATTCACATACGTTTATAAAGAATGTGAAACGAAAAATTTGTCATTGGTGCATCACTTGTGCTCGCAAGCACGTTGGCTTGTGTCCCGTGTTAATTAGAAACATTGTCTTCTTTGTTTACCTATCGATTGCATGAACTCATTGATTTTATCCAACCAAGGATAGTGCTTCAATATTGTTGTAAAACTGCATTATCTCGCCGATTTTGCTTTCATAAATTTGATTTATACTAAAACTTTTATAATTCTGTTAAACTCACGGTTGCTGTTCGATTTAATATTGACTCAGCGGATTTCGGTAAAACTGGAGCTTATTAATGAGCATATTGCATACTCGACGCTTCTCTGCTTGAATAATACCATGAGTGCAACCGAGCTTTGTTATATCATTGTTGTTAAAAATTAAAAAAATGGCGTATAATGTTTTTCTTATATTATAATAATTCCTCACAAAAAATAGTTTTTAAAATCTAAATTATTAAAACACAAAATGATAGAATAAAAGTTATGCATACTCTTAATTCATTTATTGTAATTGTTAAACATCAGAATAGGATTCCAGTCTTTTCGGCGAACTGGTTGTGTTTCTCCCTGCTTCCAAGATATGCTTTTGTAAGAACAAGAAGAGTCTTTTTCTTAACACATCTAGCCAGAATCCGTCTTGACATTCGAAGCCGTTAGTACCTTCTTAAATATTATTTTTTTCCGATTTCACACTCCCTCCATGTTTACATTTATTTACGTGTTTTACCTTTCAATCTATTTATACAGAGATGTTCATTTGTATATACTTGAAAAGAATATGAGAAAGAAATGGTTCGTGTATCTGATAAAATTTCTTCTTATTTTGCATATGAAAAGGGAACTACGAATTAATTTATATTTATTGCTCTACGGAATACTAATTTTAAGCTTGAAAGCATTATATTTGGCAGAGTTAATCTGATTTGTGAAGTTTCATGTTACTGAGCTAATAACGTTTGATTAGAAATATCGCTTACCTAATACCAAAGAAGTGATTCACTGGTGCATTTTTTAATATACAGCTAATGAGTAATTAATTAAAAATAACTATATTTCGCAAGCATTTGTTGCTCCTATTTTATCTTTAAAGATTCGCAATATTTCGAGCAAAAATCCAAATTCAATATTTTTGTTGTATCTGTTATTTTTGGATTGAAAGGCATAACGTCCATACAGTTAACAAGATTAAGCATTCATGTTGGCGATGAGCACATTTTATACCGAGTAATTTAATTCTAACCTGTTTGCATCACAAAGTTCCTGGCCTCGTAATTTTTGCCTGTTTTGTGTTTAATTGTTTTAAGTTACTCCAAATATCCCCAAGAAAATAATGATTTCTAAATTATTTTACTTGAAAATATGGGTTTCTTAACTTTTATTTTGGTATCTTTAATATAAAGTGAACTATTATGGTAATGGACCTACTATCTAATACAGAATGAGCAGTAGGTTAAATCTCAAAGGTGCATGCGTTTTGTGAATACTCTCCACTCAGTGAATTTCTTCGGGCCAAATATACTGCTGTTTTAAGGGCGATTGGATATTTTAACAATATTAAGATCATCCATATATGCCGAATGGCAAAGTTGTTATCATTAAAACGCTATGTAAAATCACAATCGCCCAATCAGTAAGCTTGAAACAGACTTGAGATCGGAAGATGGCTATTGTTTCATTTCGACTAGTCAATGAAATCTCTTCGAAGCAGATTTTCCGGTTGGAAGATATTCTTTAGTATCTGCCTCTGAGAGGCGTACCAGGAATGCAATTTGTTGATTTGTTCGCATATCATATGAACTGCATGACTCTTAACTAAATGTTTTCTGTTCGTTTCTCGGCTTGACTGATGAGTGCTAAACAATTAAGAAACAGGTCAAGTTGATGAGTTGCATTTGCTACCTAATGTTATCTTTCTTGTGTACTGGCCATATATATATATATATATATATATATATATATATATATTATATATATATATATTATGTTAATTATGATAATCTTCAAGATTACCGATTTGACACTTAAAGTTTCCTACTACAAATAATTGTTCGTCAATATTCGATTTTCGTCCGCACATAATTTGAAATACGCTACTTCGTTTCACCATATAGTAATTGTATCCACAATATCTCATACTAAAATTGATTTTTATTTGTAACTTCTACAATAAAAAAGCATCACTAATTATAGCTCTTAAGGATAAAATGGCTGAAAAATGAGACTTTTATCTTTTGAGAGCGATCTAATGTTCGTAAAAACAATTAGGCGAATCTGTTTTCCAGACTGCAAATCGCTTATTAAAACAGATGTTGTCTTAAGTGCGAGATAAATTTTCATAATTAGGTGAACAATGATATTTACTATTCGGTAGTAAATTTTTATAAAACGTATTGGAGCCTTTGACTGTAGCATGATGTACAACCAGTAAGAGACGAATACACGATCTTTCAATCAGATTTGCGAGATTGAATTTTCACTAATCAAATCGTATTGAACCAGTCGTACAACAATGGAATATAGGGTTTTCTCAATTTTTCAATGTTGATCTTAATAATTTCTATCACTACCTGTTAAAACTACTGATTGTTTAAATCTACGATCTAGTAGATGCACCATTTCTCAAACGAAGATTCTCTGCGCTATGAACTTCGAGTACAATAGCGGCGTTCATATAGGAGGATTTGTCAGCTCGTGACCAGTTTTCGCATTACCTTGCATTGGAATTATGACTCATTATGCAATTGTGTTTTCTGCGTTGCCTATCTTGTTACAAATTCGCTCAAATTAGAGAAGAATGATAAACCCACGTTAGCATGAACAAATAGTATAATCTCACGTATACATGCGTTTCGTCGCCAAACCTCAGTTGAAGCCGGTAATATGCCACTATAAATTTGGTCAAGAAATATGCAGTTTACTATATTGCTGCAAAGAATAAGGCCTATAATGTAAACCACCTGAACACTACTATGGAAATAAAGCACTAGCTGAAGGAGCGCACCTCAATTGAAAAACACACAAAAAGTAAAATCTTTCATTTTTCTGTCGCAGAATGCTCTGTACGTTTGAGAAAGAAAGAAAAAAGTCGTAAAGCATTCTAGGATAGTGCAGAACATTATATGAAATCTTCAGTACATTTAGTCTTTCGTTCAGGTGGATCCACGTGGGTGTTGCTTTCGGCCAAATTTTCCAACCGGCCATCTCCGATATGTAATAATTTAGGTCTAAAGCGATGACTAGGGTGTACCTGAAAGAATGACTGACCGAACAGTATATGTTGGTGTAAAGGAAAAAATTCATACACCACACGGCTTCCATAGCATAGAGAACAAGTTTGATGACTGTGAAAAAATGCTGTCGTGTTCAGATCGCGGCCACGTCAATTCTGACAACAACTTATTTGCGAGGACTAATGACGAAGTCGATTTAGTTGATGAATTGAATTTGAAATTGTATGCAACGTTTATTATCATATATAACGAAGTCCTACCATTTTATCATAATTCAATGTCACATCTCAAGTTGGCATGGTGTCTGGTACCAACAATTGAAACTTAAGCCAAAGATAATCCTCATAAGGAACCAAGTGATGCTGGAACTATCCAAATGCTTAAAATTGACATAATGCTCACAACTGTACGAACTAAATTATTTTTGTTACATTGGGAGAGATATACATGACTGATACAAATGCTACCCCATGGTGAAAAAAAATTAATTTTAATCAAGGTTGAGAACGTGACACATTATGTACAAACATTTGCCAGTATAAACTAAGCACTATATAGTGTGGAAAAGGAAATGCACTCAGTAGACCGGTTACATCCTCATTATGTACTGCCCAGAATTTGCCGCAAGCAGGGCTCGAACCTGGGCTCTAACAACTGAGGCACACTGCCAAACAATACACACACTTTTCAGTTGTATAATAAATAATGTTTTGTGGTTAGATTTTCTTTTAGGTGGATCCGATTTTGCATCTTTTAGACCTTATTACATTTAATCAAAATTGTCTTTTCTACACTATGCACAGCTTAGTTTATACTGACAATTATATTTATATATATGGTCAGATGTTTATATCAAGTTCGCAACCTTGATTAAAAGTAATTTTGACAAATACGGATTTGTGCTTCATATTGATAAAATCTGTCTTAGATGATTTGGTCCTTTTTATGTATTCATTATTTAAACCAACAGCATACGTATATAAACTAAATCAACCATTTATATATATATATATATATATATATATAATATATATATATATATATATATATATAGAAAAATTCTATATTTTAGGGAAATGATACTTTGAATAATCGAGTGTATAATAACCAGTTTATTTCAAGGTTATTTATTAAATAAAATTACTATCTTTCAATTTTATTCATTCTTGGTATTCATTTTGTTAGGTGAATTAAAACTTGTCTGATTTTCCATTTTATTTGTATTTATTTTCACCTGCCGTAAGATAGTTTTTGGTTTATTGCGTGTCAATTCGTGAATTTGTGTGGGAGGGTGTCTGTGTGATTTTCTTTGTGTGTATTTGTATATATATATATATATATATATATATATATATATATATATATATATATGAATACTCTTTCAATACATTAGAAGGGGATCTCAAATTTCGCAGCGCAAGTTTCTGACTTGCCCCTTCTAACATAAATGTAGAGACAATGGTCGAGATGTCACCTTCTCTCATTTAGATGGAGTTCCAACTACCTGAGTTTTCTAATGTTGATCACTCGCTTAATATATAAATATATATATATATATATATATATATATATATATATATATATATATATGTATATATATATATATATATATATATATATATATATATATATAATATATATATATATATTATATATATATATATATAGAAGAACTATGTATTACAATTATTTAACCAATATAATACTGATTTACAAAAAAAATATATATGATGAGAATAATAGTATTTTAAACATAAAACTTAATAAGCACGGTAAATTTTAATAATAGTATAAAACTGGTATTACAGATGAATAAATATTCTCAACGTACTGATGACTTTACGCATGTCTGTCATAAGAATATTCCCATCAAACTTACTCTTAGCATGTCTAGTACTTGGTATCTAAATTTGGGCAAAAGTTCCGAAAGGATTCTGGTCTGAGCATTGCTTCTTTATTCCCCACATTCTCTTAAAATGTGCCAAATACCTTCCAACTATAATAGCCGCAATATTAAATTAGGTAAGCGAATATTATAACTTTTTTATATATCTTCCCGCTAAATAATAAAACTGATCAGCATAGTACTATAATTATGATAATATAGCTCAAAGTGGCCTTAAATGGGACCAGGTCTACACATATATCAAATGTTCTCGTGTATGTACGAACTTATGTCGTATTGCAATAACTTACTGTGATGTTTATTGTAATTTTACGCGATTTACGTTCGCGGGTTGTTGCACCGCACTATCAGTTTCACAATGATCCAATTGATCTCCATTTCCAAGTAGGCATCAATTTTGTCTTCGTTCAAACGGGATGCGGATTCTACCCTTTCTTCCGAAGTCAAATTTAAGCAAACATTTGCTTAAATCTGCTATTGTGATAATTTTACTGTGTATATGTGATTAGAGACCTGAGGATGATTTCGGAAATACCAAATCGAAATGTTACCAGTCAACGGAGATTTGGTCGGACCTCATTTCCAGTGGTTAGCTTGATCGATGTTGAATCTTTCGGAAGAATGGGACGAATCCGCACCCAGCCTGAACGAAGACGAAACGGATGCGTACTTGCGAATGGGGATCAATCGGGTCTTGGCGAAACTGATAGTGCAAAGCGACAACCCGCGAACGCAGATCGCAGAGATTCAACATTTGAAGCTCGCACTCTGTAAAATTTCAAAAGTTATATGTCATTACAATATCCAGTTTCACCAAATTACTTGAACAAACTTGTGTACGTCTTTGATTCCTACTAATGAGTGATAAATACATACGTTCAATGGAAGAAACCATTTTATCATATTGTCGCCAGCCTATCTTCCTGATCTTATATAGCTTAAATTGTGATAGTATACGTTTTACCTAAAATATCTATGATTAAATTACTGTTTATATGTTCTTTCGTAGCCCATTTGAAAATAAATAAATACTCACTAAAAGTAAGCATCACAGCTTTCGAACGAAAAATATAATTTTTACTTCATATATCCATATTAGTTTCAGGAGAAAGCAATATTACCTATTTAGATTGCGCTTTTTGTGGTCTACTTTACGGTGTTCGTTTCTTTTAATTCCATGATGACATTGAAAGAAATTTAGATTCTGCGAAACTTATCATAATAATACGATAAATGCTGTTTGAACCATATTGATATATCACAAATTTTGATGATAATACCTCTTAATGTTTCCTTAACTCGTTTATTAAGTATTTATCTTAATATTAATTTGCATTTTGCTGTAATTTCCCTTCTGTTATGTAAGGAGCTGTTTCGTAAGTGCAACACCATTACGTTTAGGTCAAATTAAGGAATTACGAAACGTCCGCCTTACATGAAATATTCGTAGAAAAAATGGTTAACAAATTCGACCTTTATGCCCAGGTATTTTGTCGTTACTTCCCTAAAGTGAATACACGTTTTGGACGCATTTCTTCTTTTTTAGAAATAGGTCATTTATTTGGTAGTTATCAAAGAATACTTGGCTCCTTTATTTACCATTTCGTAACTGTTGAAGAATTAGATACTAATTGATTATGGGTGATACTTCAAAAGTCACTCTGAACAATACATTCACATTAAAAAGTTGTCGAACTTGCTCAAATTAGCAATTAGGCTGCGGTTAATGTTTAGTCTCTATTTAAATATTTTGGCTAGGTAAAAAATATCCGATGTTTCATTATTGTATTCAATGTTTATTTATTTACAGACAAGGCAGAAAGTTCATGAGATAGAACCACAGGTTCCGAATTCAGCCCAGCATTATGAAGGTAAGCCAAATTATTTAAAAAGAATATGCATTTTAAAAGGGCTAACATGCCAAACTCTTTCGCATTTTTAAAATTTAATTTTTAAAATGAAAACTTTACTGTTATTTGCTGTATTCTGAATTTTGCACTGTAGATTGAACATAATACTGCAAATAAATTATCAAGTAGATTGACTTACTTTAGAATTTGTTTTCCAAAATAAAAAATAACAAGAAATATAGCATATTTTACTGGAGTTTAAGTAATACTTGTTCCACGTTATTTTATTAACATTTCAAATAAAAACAAAACGTTTAAAATCATAGATTGTTTTTGTTCCTTCTTTCCGAACAAATCTATCTCGTAATATGCTGATCAGTTCTATTGTTTTGATTTCAATTCCACTTAGAACAGGTAATATATAAAAATATTAACATGCTATTGATGCTAAGGCTTTCATCATTGTCAATAATTAATTACTTCTATTTGGATGAATGTTAGTTTTTCTTAAAAAAAGAAACTAACATTCACTTGAACAAAACATTGTCGACATATAGAGCTTAGTTAATATCTTCGTTAATATTTAATACCGGAAACTTCCCTGTAGCTGAAATTCTACGACACAGATTAAGTCAACGAAAGCCATGATAAACATTTTTAAAAGCAATCTTTTTCTTCAAATTTGTAACAATCAAATCTTTAGAAATATTAGCCAAATCATGCCAATTTATCAAGTTTGCTAGATCTGGTGTTTCTTACGGTGTATTGATGTTAGAATTAGTGCTTATCCTGAGCAGATCAAAGTAAATCATCTGAAACTTTGTAACTTGATAAAAATGAATAATGCCAAAACACCAACATAAGTTATGGCTGATATTTTTGTTAATGGTTGCGCAATGCGGGCATCACATTGATGATTACTACAAATTGCGGTTGTGGGTTGTCGCCTTTCACCATCAATTTCGCAAAGCTCCGATTCATTCTCATTTCCATGTACGCATCGATTTCGTCTTCGTAGTGGCTGAGTGCTGATTCGTCCCTTTCCTCTGAAGGCTCCAGCATCGATTATAACAACTACTGGAAATGAGGTACACGGATTAGATTGTATCTCATTTCCAGTGGTTGGTATGATCGGTGGTGAAACCCTCAGAGGAAAGGGACGAATCAGCAACCAGCCACGACGTAGACGAACTCGATGCGTACTTGGAAATGGGGATCAATCGGATCTTCGCGAAACTAAAAGTACAATGAAACATCCTACGAAACGCAATTCGTGGTAATTATCAATAAGTTATGGCTTTTGTGGATGTCGGGTAGTAAAACAGAACCTTGGGTATATATTTGTAAAGCAAAATCAATCAAATTAACTCCTAGACCATCTGTTAAATTTTAATTTATGAAACTAGCATTACTTAAAGAAATTTTCTTTGTTTTTTACAAGTTGTACGCAATCAATCGATCGCTAAAACAGACGACAAACTAATTATTTCGTAATGCACATTAAGTAATATTTGTGTATTAAAGCTTAAATTAGATGTAAATCAAGTTTCTACAACAAAGTAACTAATACCCATTATATTTTTGACAAATATTAACTCATAGAAATTATGCAGCCGACATTTCCAGTCACGTTCAATATATGCGAGACTGGTAGATGTGAGAGCCGCTTATCTAAATTTGATTTTCATATATATTCAATGCGGTTTGATCCTCGATAGTCAGTTTGCCTGTCGCGCACTGATGATGATCATGGAAGGTCGAAATAATTCATTGCGTTGCGGCTGACGGTAGTTTTGTTATGTTGTTCGACGACTGGTTAAATACAATGCGATTGGTGTTTACTTCAAACTCGCAAACTTGATTTAAAGAAATGTGACTTCAACAGTTTCTGCCATGTCAAAATATGCCCACCCTGTTTCTTAAAATGATTTTATTGTGAATCATGTAGAAAATATTCCCAATAACTGCGAAAAAGGTTGTAAACTTTGCCATCTACTTTTATTTTGAATCCTCGTGGTTTCGCATATTTTATAATTTTACAAAACTTGCTGCATAGCGCACTGACCAGCTATTGGATGTATAATAAGAAGCAGTATGAGACTGTTCGATTGAATATGGTTTGCTATTTACAATTGTGCATATCAGTCAATTTTGTGTTTATAAAAAGCTGTTTTCTATAATACATCTGAGGGGTCTTTGCTTTTGGTGAAGTTACTCTTTCGGCTAAAAATGTTATTGTTAAGTACATAGTTCTTTGGTTAATGATGATTTCGTTGTGTACTGTTGTAGTTTTTACTTTATCTTTATATATATTGTCATTACGAACCAAACATTTCGTTATGTAGAAAAATAAATTTAAAAAATAAACTGATTTTGGCCTCATTGCGATCTCGTCAACTAATTGCAAGAATTTGATGCGACCAAGGTTCAAACCGGGGCACATGATCAGTGTTGTCTTGAACTCAGCCACTGAAACACCTTCACTACCCGTTACTCCAAATTTTCGTACATATACCAGTTTATGCTTCCTCGTTTGATTTTAAATTAGGAAGAACCAATTTTGTATCTCTTCGACCTGAATTTCTAACTATCAAACCCCGATCCGCTCGACGGTATGTTAACAAAAACATACTGTAATGTGCCTCAAAATTGCGTTTAGTGTGAAACATGGCTGGTGAGGTTTGCGACTGCAAGACTCCAAATCAAATGCAAGCACGTTCGAATCCAGTCGCGGAAAATTTTTGAAAACATCTCATTGGTTCATAATAAGAATAAATTCTGTATAGTTGATAAATTGCTTTGTTACCCTATGCATTTATTAGTTTTTAATGACAACATATATTAAATTAAAATCCTGCCATAAACATTCGATTATATATATATATATAAATATATATATATATATATATATATATATATATATATATGTATATATGTAGAATCGAATACTTTTTACTATATATATATATATATATATATATATATATATATATATATATATATATATATATATATGAGTGCATTTGTATATAAAATGAAGTCAGAGTATGTATAATTTTGAGTTCAGCTATACTTGTTTATGAGTTATTGCATTTAAGCATAGCCTTTTATAAATCATGTAGCTAAACACAGTGAAAATGGTCGTTGTATTTTCGCGAGTTTTCTCCACGATTGGAATGTTTGGTACTTTCTATAGTCAATTTAGATAAGCACATGGTATATTTTTATAATACTATATTATTTATACTATAACAGACGAAGTATTGGCTTCTCCAAGTTATTACTGTTCATTGTTTTTTAATGCATAAATATAAGTCACCAATTTATCTCCGTAGAAATGAAATCTTGCATGGAGAAGATGCCCTATCTAACCGTGCTGTTTAAACCCGAGCAATAATAAAATTATGTGTCAACTATTATTTTCAATTACGCTGTAACCTTAACTTCAAGCATATTTATAAGTGTAAATCAATACGACGGACGTTTATTTTCCACTCATACTTTCTCTTTGAACATAAACTCTAATTAGCTTACCACCGACATTTTAGAGACGTTACTCTAGTCTTGATATATGTAGAATGGACTTCAAATCGTTTGGCTTATAGCGCTATTAATTGTTTATAAACGTTACTATTAATTGCCTGCATTCTATTCTATTTTGTATTTTATAGACAAACGGGCGAATAATAGCGCGCCAACTGAAGATAAGAGCTACAGTGGAGTTCCACTAACCGGAGATCCCCTTGTCGATGCCGACATAATATCGTTTATGCAAGCTAGAGAACGGATTCGAGTTAGACGTTTGCATAGTTAGTCTGTCTATTTGGTCTTTTGACACAGTTTAACGCGTTGTATACGCCTGCTTTTCATTTAATTTGGCTGAGGTTTGGCGAATAGTCCTGGAGTCTATTGTTTGTAAATGAAGATTTTCCAAGAGTAGTTCATCTTACCAATCAGCGGGTGTAATCTCAAGAAAGGGTAAGCGATATATGTAACCAAAAGAAAAAATACAAAGGAAATTACTGCAGGAAAAGAAAGGCGTGCATTTGAAATTTTAGAAATTTTAATAAAAATTCATGTTGTGCTTTACTAAAGACGTCATTAATGTCTTATTGGCAAGGAGGTATTACGTAGTTACACATTTTGGACGTTTTCAACCTTGTATATTTGAGTGATTGCTATGACAAATCGCCTAAATTCTTTGCTTTAACTGATGAATATCGTTTCGATTAGATGAAATTCTTGGAGATTATGGAGGAAAATCTTGATCATACAGTTGTTCATATTAATTGCGCGATACCTTTTATACGCCATTTCGGTTGTTTTACATTTTTGTAAATAAACCCATGTAATGTTAAACTCCGCGTTCTAATATCTTTGCCTGATAAAAGATTAAAAATAATAAATCTATCATTTGTCTTGACGCTAAACACAATATTTAATGACAAAATAAAATATTTGTCAGTGCTTTTCTAATCGTTAAATTTCCGTTCCAAACTCAACTTCCTATTTCTCGTTGTACACCTAAATATTTTCTTATCATATTTTATGCCTCCATAATTTCGCATGAAACCGGTGTAATTTAATGCTGTTTAAAAATTTTCTCCTGAATTATTAAACAATAAACTTTCAATAAAAACGTTTGAATCAAAATTTTAACTTTTAATAAAGTTTGCCAGAAACGGGCTGTTTCATATTGATGTGATTAGTCGTATTAATATTCTGTTGACTTTTGACTATTGGATGCGTCTGCCTCAAAGTTACGAACTGTGCTCACATTAAACTAGTGACACTTCAGCGAATTTATGTATAAGTCTAACAGTAAACTGCGTCCAATGTATAGCTCTTTTTATTTTTTATATTGAAGCATAGGTTTCTTGAAAACCTGCTGTGCGATTGAACCAGAACTGCGTATGTACATATAAGTAGATATGTAAAATGTGAGATCAAGCTCTTCTCAAAACCGAACAACAGATTTCGTCTATCGTTAATTAAAGGGTTGTTAACCGACGAAATGCGAGGTCGGTAGAAGAGTTTCTGTTAAATTGTCAGTTGATCAAATAAAGTACTCGTCCACTGGGGGGGGGGTCGTATTTAGCAAAAGATGTGACAATGTATACAATTCCACAAATATTTGCTGAAATGACGCAGCGAAATTTTGTTCAAAAACGGGAGAAATTATTTACACAAAGAAGTTAGAAGCGTAGCACATATAAACAAATTTTACATAAAAATGAATAATCAGATGCTAAACAACGCAGTAACACAAACACCTGCGGACATTTAAAATCAATCACCCACATTCGTTCTAAATAAGAACTAAACCAGTCTACCGGATAAATAATCGTTGCCGTCTGATGGAAATTTGTGTTTACAATCACATAGTATATAAAATAAAAAGCCAGACAATAGAGTTTATATATATATATATATATATATATATCCGCAACCGTGTACGATTAAATATCTGCACGATAACGTTTAAGAAGTTTACTATTTGTTTTTTTGCTCAAAAGATCGGTGAAATAGAGAAAGCAGAACTCGTCTAAGTCTTTTATTGTGAGTCGCGTATAAATTCACAATCTTATATAATCATATATATATATATATATATTATTATATATATATATATATATATATATATAAGCGACAGATTGAGCTAGTCTATACGCATCCCAATATAGCCGCAACACTATAATTTCTTTCCGGGCGCATAAAATTATCCACTTAATTAACAGAGCCACGTACGGTCCTTTCAATTGTATTTAACAGGTAGCATAACATAGCGAAACCCCCGTCAGTCCCAAATAATGATGCGTTTAGATCTTCCTTAATCATTACCATAGCCGAACGGCAATCTGAGTAACGAGGATCAAACCGCAATGCAAGTATTATGTACACCTTATACTATAGCTCTACTGGAAATGTTGGATACAAAATATTTATTCAGTTACGAACATTAACTTTTTGCAGATTTCGCCACATGTATATAAGTTATTCAATTATAAAATCATTGATTACGCGGGTAGTAATGTCAGTACTTTAAATCAATTTTGCAAACTTGATACAAAAAATCCATTTGTATTTAACCAATGGCACAACATAAGTAAACCACAATCAGCCACACTTATTGAACCGTTTATCCGTTCATAATTATGATCAGAGCTCAGCAGCAAACCGACTGAAGACGGTCAATTCGCAATAAGTGTTGAATAAATATTATGATCAAATTAGCAATTCGGAGAACGAGGACCATTTCACGGACGAATAAAAATTTGGGCTTACGATATTGTGGTAATTTGTAAACAAATGAAGAGATAGATGTATTTTGGTAGAATAAAATACAATATTTTCTGTGTAATATGTGAAATACAAAGCACTTTTCGTACTACTGTGAGCAATGTGACAGTAGGTCGCCAACAGAGTATCGTTAAATCTGACTTAGAATGCGATTGTAACATTATATCATAAATCTAATACCAGTTAGATGTTTCGTGCTAACTGACAACTCATCATTATAAGCCGGTACTACGCCCTATAGCCGCTATATATTTCTGTCAAGATATGTGGGGCAATGTGTCGATAGAATCTCCTATACGAATGTATATACAAGCGGTAGTGGGGTTGACTTCATATAAAATCTTCTACGACGCGACTTTAAAGCCAACTCATTACATATAATATGTACTTAGCCTGCAAAGTTTACCAACAAAATTGGTTTCAAAATACCGTAACTGTACTGTCAAACTGTCCCAAGAAACTTGAACAAATATATCACAGGAGCAAAGTGTAGTAACAGCTCCTACTAATGAGTCTCCCGTAAACAGGAAATTCATTTGTACACACGATTATACCTTTCGTAAATATTAACATAGGTTTATCTTTCTGGTCCTAATTGAAATTAGTTGCTTTTAGGTACGCAATACCAAATGCATAATAGCATATATATTATTTCTCTGCAATATTAAATACATAACTGATACATATTTAATTGAATTATATCATAATTACCACAAAATATGATAACTGATGCTGATCGAGACAAAATACATAGTATAGTATAGGCCGTAGAATTTTCAAAAACTTTATTTAAAGTTTCTGCCGTTATTGCTTGAATACACATTCTCGTAGGAGATATTAAGATGCACATGCCTTTCATTTCTTGACCAAAAATACGATGGATATAGAGCGTAGTACCGGCTCCTTCTGATGACTGGCCAATATCGAGGGGACGCGTGCGTACATGAGATTATACCTTCCGTTCATGCCACCTTTAGTATTTACATTTGGTCTTGATTGAACTAAAATATTTTAAGCCGGCAGGCAATACTTATTACGCAATTAGCCTTTTATCCAATCGACGAGCTTTTATAGCAGGCAGCATAATTAGAGATTTAAGACATAAAATCTCTATCCTGAATAGAGTTAAACGACCAACTGTATTCTAACTTCACACAACCAGGAATAAAAAATATTCTTTCCCCTTTTTGTGTAGTTCATATTCTGGTAGAATTTTGGTGTCGTCCAAACATTTATTGATTGGATAGAAGGTGGACTTTTAAATCGTACAAAGATTCTTAATCTATTAGCTTGTAGTAAAAAATTTCGTACATTAATTCGGCGGCATAAAAATGAATGAATGAATGAATATTATATATATAATGAATATATATAATATATATATATATATAATATAATATAATATATATATATATATATATAATGAATATTATAAAATATTTGTAAGAATGGTTACATACTGCTCTCTCTCGCCCTCTCTCTCCCTCTCGCTCTCACTCTCTCTCTCCCTTTCAATCTCTCTCGCTCCCTCAATTTTTTCTCTCTCTCGCTCTCGCTCACTCTCTCTCTCTGAATGAAATAAATGATATAAATAAAACCATGAAAAGATGAAATCTCTTTAGAAAATGGTTTAATTAATTATACGTTAAAGGAATTTATCGAAGTTTGTCGAAAATGGATTTTTTGGCCAAAAAATAAAGTTTGCAGTCTGTAACTGTGGATTCTATAAGTATATATAAGCTAAACAAAGAATAAATAATATTTGTTAAATAATTAAATACATTTTTAAAATAGCCTTATAAGCGTTCTCATGAAGTTCTTTATGATTTTGTAAAGTGAATTAAGAGGAATTTAGTTTTGAGAACCTCTAAATATTTGGTCTTGAGGTTAGTAATTAATGTAAAATTTAAGCAATGACAATTCTGCCAAAGTACGTAAGCTTTTTTATTAAAAATCGACATTTTTTATAGTATGCACAGCTGGTAAAATCAGCAAAGAATTGTAGGAATTGCAAGTCTGGACATGTGACGAACCATCTATAGGATATTATACGCGAAACATGCGGTTCAACCATCATTGCATTTCGTCGTTCATAATCAGAATTCTAAGAAAACCAGACGAAATTTGAAATAAATCACAATCTAAAATTAAACAATCTACATGACTCTCCTTTAAATCAAGGTTGCGAGATTCAGGCAAACACAAGTGCCAGTTTACGAGGGACTGATAGAAATTTTTGCTATATAATTCGACTAGTTAGACACATTGGGATTGGTTTTTATATCAATCTTGCAAACTAATTTAACGAATTTCTCGCACCATTCGCGCAAACAATGGTCGTTTTGCGCGTTTGTACCGTCCTATTATGTCACGTTCTTCACCTAAATATACAGTGGTTAAACGGCGTAATACCGGCTCCTACTGATGAGTCGGTAGTAAGCAAAAAACGAATGTGCATGAGATTATACTTTCCGTTCATGCTCTCTTTGGTTTATCCTTATGGCCACAACTAAAGTAATTTGTTACTTGGTTCGCAACACCTAATACATGCTTGCATATATATATATATATATATATATATATATATATATATATATATTAGTTCTCCACAACAAAGTGTTTAATGGTCGTTTTGTTTTGATATGCACTTCCCACGTCCTGTCAGGTTCCTAAATGTTTCACTTAACTGGAAATTTGACAGTACAACGTGAAATAACCACCAATCCAGGTAAATTTAACCGGTCGTGCAACAAAGCAAAACTACCGTCAGTCATACATGCAGATGCGTTTCCATCATCTTTGAATATCTTCTAAACACGAAGGAGAATTTCTTAACATGAATTAAACCACATAGCCTATATAAGCCAAGGAAATTCACTCACACGCCTAATAGCCTCTTATACGTTGTACTTGACTGAGAATTTTTGTGAAGTAACTACAACATATTGCAGCATTCTGCACGCGTATTTAAGTTCTACAAAAAGCCAATGATTTCGTGGGTGGTGATCAAATAGGACGAGGGAAGCTGGATAAAGTAAAAATACCAGTCTTGCTTAAAAATGGAAACTTTATCCACCTTAACAGGAAATACTATTTAATAAACCTTGGAAAAAGAGAAGAAAAGTGTTGGTTATGAATTCACAGAAAAATTTCTGCTTATATTTCAGTCCATTAAAATATCTAAAAGGACATTAGAATATTGAAATGCAGACGATTATGTTAGAAGATTTTATGCATTCATTTAGGTTTAACTTATATGATTAACAAATATTGGTTGCGCGGGCCGTGATAAAAAATACACTTAATCAAGGTTGTGAACTTGAAATAAACACCTGACCCATTATGTACATACATTTGTCAGTATAAACTAGTTAATGTATAGTGTGGAAAAGGCAATTCATCCAGTGGACCGGTTTCGTCCTTATTGGGAACTCATCATGCACTGTACAGGATTTGCTGCGGACAGAGCTCGAACTAGGACACGTCTGCATCTGAATCTGGTGCTCTAACCACTGAACAACCCTACCGCACACTTCTCACCATTTTCAGTTATATACTAACTAATGTGTCTTGGATAGCCTTTCCTTTAGGTAGAGCCTATATAACATCAATTTTTGCCCTAAAGTTTCAATTAACCATCCCCAATCGGGGTTCGAGCCCTGACCGCGGCAAATTCTGGACAGTACGTGATGAGTTCCTAATAAAGTTGAAAGCAGTCTACTGGATGAATTGTCCTTTCCACACTATACAGTACCTAGTTTATACTGACAAATGTATGCACATAATGGGTTATGTGTTTATATCAAGTTCGCAACCTTGATTAGAAGTAAGGGTTTGACTTTTGTCGGCTGGTAACACGACGTAACCTTATGTTAGCCAAAAACGATTCAATGACGATAACTTCAACCATACTGTGCAAACACTCGCGAAATAAACCGCAGCATAAGCAAGTCAAATTGATGTAGTCGATGAAATCTGCTGACATGTCTTGTCTGAATTTCAAAAACAATTACTGTTAAGCAAAATTTTTATTTCAGCCATATTTCTATATTTTTAATTTAAATTGTGAAATAAAATGTTTATTGAAGCACAAATTTATCCTAAAGACAGATTTACTTCATAATGTAAAAAGCAATTATTTTCTTGTCGCTAGATTACAACTCGACTGAACTGTCTGCTAATTCATGCAGTAAATTGATAAAAGTAAATAAGATTAAACTGAATTACATCAATACGCTATACAACAATAAAAAGTAATCTAAAATCGTATATGTTGAGGTGAGCACATGCGCATAGTCACACAGAAATATCGTCAGGTTCGCTTTAATCTATTTAAAATTTCCTTTATCTATTTGAATATAGAGAAAACAAGCGGCAATTGACAACATTTGCAATACGCAACACTTTATTTCATGCAATGTAAAACACGTAGAAATCCGCTTCCCGAAGATAGCTATTTTGGTAAACTATGTGCTCAAATATTGCGAAAGAGCTTGATTAAAGACATTTTGTCGTAAAAATGCTTTTAACAGTCATCAGAAAAATTAGAGTTTTAAAAATTACTTGAGTAAATATTGCGGATGGTGCTTTCAAATTAAAAATTAAATTAGCATCTGTAGTCTTTAGATTTGGTGTCACTTCAATGAATATTCTTTTTCTTGTATATGTTATTAAAATCCTGAATCATGTTCTCTAGTTCTACATCCTAACTAATGATTATTAAGGTGTCTACAACGTACCTATAAAATCTATAACAGTATTACTTAATAAGCGGTTTTAGTATTGACGCTTTCTAATAGAAAACAAAAGTATTTGATAATAAATTATCTAATCATTATTTTTGAATATTTGAACTTGAATTGTACATCCTGAACGCATTTTTAAGAACAATGTTACGATTACTTCGAAGTACAGAGAACGACGTGCTTTTTCTTTCGATAAATTTGCAGGGTGAATTGAAGTTTTTGCCAAAAAAATGCTTGTAAACAGATGTCTAATGTCGAAAGAAATCATCCTCATATGCTCGAAGATGGGCGATTTTAAGTTGTTCTCGAAATCAAAGAAGTCTTAAACACAGTTTTTTTAACATTGGAATTTTCAATTCCGTTTGGATTGATTTCATTTCGCTTGTCAGCTTCTGCTCTGGAATGTTGGCCGTTGACACAAGTACTCATAGAAGAAGCAATTTTATTTTCCAACAACATTGTGTATAATCTCATGCACATTCGTTTCGTGCTTACTGGCGACTCATCAGTAGGAGCCGGTATTACGCCCTTGAACCACTATATATTTGATCGAAGATTGTGGGATAATAGGACGGTACAATCTCCAAGACGAATGTGTAAACCTGCAATAGTGAAGCTAACATCATATAAAGTCTACGACAATGCGACTTCAACGCTAACTCAACTATATAATATATATACCGAGTCTGTAAAGGATACAAACACTATGGCTATTGTGTTAGTAACTGATACCAAAATTATTGTACCGAAAAGGTACATGGTACTAACACTATGGTTTCCGAGTCGGTACATGGTACCTACCTGATGGATATCAATTTATGCTATAGTTCACCGAAATTAGAATTACAACAATTTCTGAACACCTGTTACTCCAGTAAATCCATACACTCTGGCCTTGATCGATATCAGTTATCACATTTCGCGTTAAGCATGACATCATTCAATTCAATATATAGCAGTTAAATACTGTTTGTTGCGGAGAACTAATATATATGCAAATATGGTTTATCCTTCTGGTCACAACTGAACTCATTTGTTACTAGGTTCGCAACACCTAATACATACTTGCATATATATTAGTTCTCCGCAACAAACAGTATTTAACTGCTATATATTGAATTCAATGATGTCATGCTTACCGCGAAATGTGATAACTGATATCGATCAAGGCCAGAGTGTATGGATTTACTGGAGTAACAGGTGTTCAGAAATTGTTGTAATTCTCAATTTCGTGAACTATAGCATAAATTGATATCCATCAGGTTGGTACCATGTACCGACTCGGTAACCATAGTGTTAGTACCATGTACCTCTTCGGTACAATAATGTTGGTATCGGTTACTAACACAATAGCCATAGTGTTAGTATCCTTTACAGACTCGGTATATATATATATATATATATATATATAGTGTGAATTAGCGTTGAAGTCGCATTGTCGTTGACTTTAGATGATGTTAGCTTCACTATTGCAGGTTTACACATTCGTCTGGGAGATTGTACCGTCCTATTATTCCACATTCTTTGACCAAATATATCGTGGTTAAAGGGCGTAATACCGGCTGCTACTGATGAGTCGCCAGTAAGCACGAAACGAATGTGCATGAGATTTACTTTCAGTTCGCAATAGTCGAGTACTTTGTTCACAAATTCACACTTGCTCTAAAAGAAAAATAGCAAAGGAGCTACATTTGTCGTAAGCTATTAATTGTGACATTCCTTCTCAACAGGTATTTTTTGCGCTGGGCATGCGTTTCTTGCTTACTTTATATATGTAATTGATTATTAATCTTCTTAAGCTTTTTCTTTTAACTTCATAAAATACCCAATACTTTTTTCAGCAATTTTATGCTTCAATAAACAATATAATCAACATTTAAATGAAAAATTGTTGTTATTTCACTTTATTAAACTTGTTTAATTTTTCATTAGAACTACAACTGAAATGAAACTAGTTTTAACTTTCTTTGTTGTCAAATCAGACATTTTACAATTCATTCTGCATTTAGGTGCGTTGAAGCTATCAAAACAAATCTGCTTCACCAAGCTTGAATTAGCATTTGCCCATTTTTGCAGATGTGCACGTAGGTGTGAGAAACGCAATATTGCCTTTTCCATGTTGGTGCGTTTAAATGCAGGCAGAAAGTGCTTTTTGATCAATATTATCGATTTGCAATCGCATTTAGCCCTCGTGCGTGTTGATGCACGTTTACAGAGAATATGAAAATAATAATTTATTTTGGAAACTGGCCTACTGCCAAGGCGTGGACACCATTGGATAGTGTAAACTGTCGCACGAAAACATGCCTAAAGCACACATAATGACACACACACACAAACACACACACCAAATGCAGACTTATGCGCAGATTTACACAACATTTGTGCGCATAAAGAAGCTTGTTGAATTGTTGAAGAGGTGCAAAACAATTGACTGTGTGTGGGTTCCCATGGCATTTTATAAGTGCCAACACTGAGTGTATATTCGATGTAGCTATCTATTCAGATGGGTTTAATTATGACTTTGGAAATTAGGTGAGGCAGTGTTTCTAATTGCGTCTATAAACATTGCTATGAGTTAAAACCTATATGATTGCATGCGATATTTGCATTCATGTACCGGTGTTTCACTTCTATAATTTGTTAATTTAGCTACGCCCGTATTCGTATATTCGGTGTATATATTCGATTATGTACATCAGTTGAGATATCGGACACAAAATTAGAAGCGACCGGTCATAGCGTTTATAGTAGAATTTTCAACATAATTGTGGTAATCATCAGCAACTCATCCTGTGCATAAAACGCAAATATAATTTTTTAATAATATCATTGAATGAACTATACCATAAAACTTTGTTGTAAGTGAAGTTCCAGTGGCTCAGTAGAAAACTGTATTGGCTACTGAGAGATACATTTCGTTCAATTGTCGACGGTCTATCCCATTGATGATGGCTATTCCAGTAGTCCACCGTCTAGATAAGCCAAATAATGAATCATTTTATCATTGCGATACGCCATATAATATAATTTTTTTAATTGTAAAAGTATAAAAAATATTTGAACGTAGGATGAAGTTTTAAGTAAAAATATATCTATTGATTCAACGCAATGCAAAACAGATTTTAGAAAATCCAAGTATATTGCGATGCCCTCAAAAAGTGCGCTTGATAAACGAGTTCGATATATGTCATATTTCTATCTATCTATTTGCTGGCTCCTAAATAATGGACAAGTGAATATCTGGATGATTGCTTGATCAATGTCAGACTGACGACTTCGTCTGTCGTAATGGTTAAGAAAAAAGAACACAATCGTTATTTAAAACGTACTAATATTCCATATATTTTTAGGCCCTGTCTGCAGAATGGATCGTTCAACAAATTTCGCATGTTTATCATTATTGGTCTCATAAATTGGAGTCTAATTTTCACTTAAATAAGGTTTCTTCGCCTAAATTCTTCGTTTGTATAGGGATGCTCGCGTAAAAATCATCTCTGGCGATGGTAGGTAAATAAAAAGAATTGGAAACAAAGACCATTGAATACGAAGAACATTATTATACACAATTGAATTTTCGTAGGAATATATATATATATATATATATATATCTTTATGTATATATATATATATATATATATATATATATATATATCTTTATGCATATATATTGGTATTTTTACCTTTATTTTTATATATTAATATGTATTAGGTAAAAATACATTCATATATAACTGAAGAATGAAAGATTGTGGCAGTTATATGCTTTCATATATGCGTTAAAATAAGTAAGATTAAATTATGTTAATATGGAGATCGCCTGTTATGAATTCGTTTTTATGTATAATGCACACACACATTATATATATATATATATATATATATATATATATGCATGTGCGTAAGTATTGATAGTCTGATTGAAAATTTCAGTGTAGATGGGTGTAATCATGAAAACATGTTTGGGAGTTTGAAGCTATGCATATGCCAATGTTTTTTTAATATGTATATTTATTCAGTGTTTACATATGTTTGTCTGTGTGTAATGCAAGTTTTAATACACGCATTTGGGTTTTCATGCACATTGATGTATCGGTCGTACGGGTAAAATTGGAACGATCGACCGAACACTTTCAAATATGTGCAAGAGTGTGTTTGTGTGTGTGGTGCATTGCGTGTTCTTAATGCAGGGAAATTTTGTGCACTAATGTCAATTTTCATGTAGACCATTGCACAAACAGAAAGTAAATCACTTTACCCATTACTCTCTCATCCTTGCAGTGTTAACATTTCCCAACATTACAAAGAATTTAGCTGTTTTGCCTCAATAATCACTCGTGATATGACAGAGTATCTATTTGGACGAAAGCAGCATTCGATCACGAGGTAATTGCGTTAAATCTGTGATTGTGTAACCGGAATTGGACAAGAGGAAAATACTGAACGAGACTGATCCAAATCAAATAGGTCTGGAGCCTAGTTCCAAGAAAAGCACACAAACGCGTACATACTTGCATATCTAACCCGCATTTCAGTTATCTAGATACTTTTACTAGAACGCATTTGATGAGTAGGAATTTGGCACATAAGTATGATTATCACCACATAAGCAGCACTATTGTTAAAATCTTCATAGAATTTTGTTTGCTAGCAAAGTTGCGTGGCTGCGACAATAATTCGATTGGCTTCTACCACCTTGACTTGGTCAAAACGGTTCAACTTTTACACCTATTTAGTGTCAAGCTGGTTTTGTCTCCAATCTCACCGGATTACTCAGTTTTGTAATCGTACCTACTCGAAGCACAAACACGTGCACAAATCTTTCATGAGCATTACATCTTGTACTGCTAGATTATAGTGTTTCGTCAACTGTTCCATTTTCCCATATCTGTGTGTGTAACAGTGTATTTGTTTATACATAAAATTTCGATTTAAAAATCTCATTCTCATTATTAAACGTACAAATCTTTGGAATTTTTTGATTGCGCTCATTCGACCGTGTTTAATTTCTGTGCTTGTTTGCATTTTTACAAAATCAGCCTCTTCGTATTTCTCGGTGAAAACAGGAAATCACATCCCCAATTTCACCAATTTCGTAAGCTTAAGTGAATTATTTTCTGTGGAATTTTTATTTATTTTATTTTGTAAGCCTACCTGTTCCAGGCTTAGCTTTCATTTAAGCTGTGTTTTTCCGTCCCTAACGTCAAAAATCTCATAACAAAATTTACAAATTTCATACCGTCGAACTATCTCTGAAAGGAAATAAATTCAATTATCCACATTGTGAAAGAATAAAATGGCGGCTCCTCAAGGTGTTATATATTATGGAGGTAGTAATGCTCAACCGATGCAGGGTCAACAGATGTATTATTCGGGCCCACCACAAACCCAACAAGCCCTTGCTTCGTCACAGAAACAATGGCAGCCCGGTCAACCCATAGGAGAAGTCAGTCAATCGGCAAGTTCTACAGCAAGCTTTCAACCTCAAACTTTCTACTCTGCCAATCAGCCCAGTCAGCCACAACAACACGTGGCTTATCCAGCATATTCAGTGGATCAAAATGCACAGCCCAATGCTTACAGCCCAAATCAGCCAAGGGTATATACAGTCGGGGCCAATGGACCGCAATCTTCACCAGGTGCTTACAGAATAATAACAACACCAACTCAACAGAGTCAACAACCTCAAACTTATTCCAGCGGTACTACACCGATGGTATTCAATGTGTCCAGTGGTGGACAGATTACACCACAGCCCCAACGAGCAAATGCACCTGGGCCATATACCTCTACACAGCCCCAACAGCAAGCGCCCCCATCACAACAGCCAGTATCATATTACCAACCCCAACATGATGCGAATCCAGCCTCCTCCAATCAACAACCACAGGCTGCAATATATCACTTTAATCCGTCGCAAACACAGCAACAAATGTACACAGTTCCGAGCAATCAGATACGCACGGATCAATCAGCCAATCAACAGCCAACAAGCTATGCTTCACAGCAGGTTCAACCAATCAGAATGCAGCAAACACATGTACCGCCACCACCAGCCTCAGTGCCTGGACAAGCAATTACATACACACAACCAAAGCCTACACAACAGCCTACGCAAGTGCAGTACCAACAACAACCAAACCAAGAATACAAACCATATCAATCTGGACCAACACAGTCTCAACACATGCCAGCGCAGTATAACATAGGACAACCTGTGCCACAACAAACTTCAAGTACGGTGATACCTCTGTCAGGCGGTCAGCAAATTCAACCAGTTCAATATCAACCTACCCAACAACCACAATATTCACAGCAGCCCCAAACAAGCAGTCTGCACCAAACGCCTCAGCAATATCAACCATCACAAGCTCAACCTCAAACTTATAATCCAGCCAGCTATCAAAGCGAACCTACTGGAGGAGCAGGTGTGAACATAAAGCCTCCAACGCAGCAACAGCCCTCGTCATATACACCGGCCTTCCGTCAGAAACCGGAAAGTAATTCTGTGCAATCAAGACCAGTACCAAAAGTGAAATCATTGGTGAGTAAATAATTTTGTTGTCAAAATATATCATATTAAAATTTCTCTACTCTCACGAATTACGCTCGTCGATTTTTCAATTATGCATATGTTTATGTGGAATTTTTTCTCTGCCTTTTGATAATGACTCGTGCTAACCCAAACTATATTGGTATTCAACAAACAGTATTTAATATATTGGTATTCATTTATTTTTATTGGTGTTTGAGAGTAATTATTTTGTATTTGCATGTGTACGATTACTTTAGTTAAATTTGACTGGATTGGAATGCTGTTTGAAGGATATTCACACAATTACAAATAAACGCAGAAAAATGCCTTGCAAAATTATTAAAAATATTCCTTAAACACTGATATAACATTTAATTGTAATTTTATTATTAAATCTTTTATTTTAGTTTGCCAACATCGAAAATAATAATCAAAACAATTAAATATCTGAAGTTATAATATTCAAAAGTATATATATGTTTAAGTGACTATGTTATCATTTTTGAAAATATATTTAGCAGAAATGAAATGTGCTACAGTATCGCATTTTAAATAATCGTACGATATAGCAAATCTTGCGCAAGTCTCACAGCTGTGATCCGCACATAGTTTGTCATCATCAGCAGATACTTACAAGTGTAGTAACGATGACAATATCACAATGTATCTATAATATTTTTGAATCTACTAAGAATGTGAGCCACATTTTTTTATTTTAAATATATTAGGCATAAAAGAGGGTGTGATTCTACTTCGTTGGTTTTTAAGCTTTATTGCTGATGTCGCCTTTTCCGAATGCTAACTGGGCCATAATGTTGAGGAGTGGTTTAGTTTGCCTCATTTTTGTGTGTTGTCCTGATAAATTTACTCATAGTAACTAGGTATTTCTTCTCTCTCTGTCTCTCTCTCTCTCGTAAATCTCACTAATAATTTGTCTAAACTATTATTTCTGTTGTTATTTACATATATTTTTTCACTCCTTATGGTTATATGGCGGTGAAACATTAGTCACTTTTTGACTTTTTTGGCTGGACATGATGATTATGATGGTGATGATTATGATGATGACCCCGTCAATTTGCCATCATGCTCTGATAATGAACATTTAAATTTGAACAGCACTAATACCTGAATCTGACGTTAGTTAAACGAACATTGGTTGCACTGGCGGTGATAACAAATATTATAATCCAGGTTGCGGTCTTGATATAAACACCTGACCCATTAATTACTTACATAGGCGAGCATAAACTAAGAATTTCCTTTTCTACAGTATACAATTCTTATTTTATAGTGAAATATGTAACTAAAGTTAGTTGTTTGGATTCGATTGGTTTAAAATAGGACATCTTCTACCGAGCACAATGAGTTTATGTTTTGAACTGCTATCATTATCTACGTAAGTTATGACAGTTAGATACTGTTTGTGGCGGAGAATTAATACGTATAAAATTGTCTATTAGATATTGCGCAACTGGTAAGAAATTAGTTCAACTATGACCAGAAGGATAAACCAAAACAGCATAAACGAAAAGAGTAATCACCTGCACATTGGTTTCGTGCTTACTGACGACTCATCAGAAAGAGCCAATATTACGCTCTTTACCCACTATGTATTTGGTTGAGGAATGTGGGAAAATAAGACGCAAAAATCTCCTATACGAATGTGTAAACCCGCAGAAGTGAAGCTAACTTCATATAAAGCCTTCGGCAATGCGACTTCAAAGCTAACTTATTATATATATATATATATATATATATATATATATATATATATATATATATATATATATATATATATATATATATGTATATGTGTGTGTGTGTGTGTGTGTGGAAAAAAGCTACAAACAGCTAATGTCGTGATGGCATAGAAATTGCGCTGCATACATCAGTCACGTACAATGTATGCAAAACATCAAGAGGTGAGAGCCGCATATCTAATTTTGATTTCCATATATATTCAATGCGGTTTGATCCTCGCTAGTCTGTTTGCCGTCGTACTCTGATGATGATCATGGAAGGTCAAAACGCGTCAGTGCGTTGCGACTTGCGGTAGTTTTGTTATGTTGTTCGAAGAATGGATAAATACATTGGGATTGGTTTTTTTTCAAGCTTGCAAACTTGATTTAAAGAATAGATATTCCTCGATCTACAAACAAAGCAAATTATTCTCCTGTTTGGTAAGCTAGTCATTTCGCTGTTTGACCATGATAGTGTACGCCATATACGCAAGCCTTTTGCTAAACAACTTTTCTTTTATATATTCTAACTTGCGACTATTACATATATATATATATATATATATATATATATATATATATATATATATATATATGCCATTACGAAATATATATTGCTTACCTTAGTAATGAATTAGAATAAATAAAAACCTGAAGATTACACCTTTTGGTCATACTGACTTTTGCATATCATTCTAGGTCTCATTAAACTTATTTATTAATAAATAATACGTAAATGCCTTTATTAGTTCTCCGCACCAATGACTAAATATATATATATATATATATTATATATATATATATATATATATATATATATATATATTTTTTTATATTAATATTTAATTGTTATCACAACACGCGCAATCAGTTACTGTTTAATTGTATTGTCTATATATATGTGTGTGGCGAAAGCTACAAACAGTCAATGTTCGTGACTGCATAGAAATTGTGCAGCCGACATTTCCAGTCACGTACAATGTATGCAAGACTACTAGAGGTGAGAGCCGCATGTCTAATTTTGCTTTTCATATATATGCAATGCGGTTTGATCCTCGCTAGTCAGTTTGCCGTCGTACTCTGATGATGATCATGGAAGGTCGAAACGCGTCAGTGCGTTGCGACTGGCGGTAGTTTTGTTATGTTGTTCGACGACTGGTTAAATACAATGGGATTGGTGTTTATTTCAAGCTCGCAAACCTGATTTAAAGAATTGTTACCACCACATGCGCAATCAATTATTGTATAATTGTATTGCCTATATACATATTGCTTACCTTGTAATAAATTAGAATAAATATGACCTGAAGATTTTGTTCATACTGACATTTGCATATCATTCTGGTTTTAACTGAACATATTTTTTTAATAAACACGCGATAAATAATACGTAAATGCGTTTATTAGTTCTCCGCAACAATGACTATATATATATATATATATATATATATATATATATATATATATATATATATATAATATTATATATATTTATATATTATATATATTATTTCGCGAAATATATATAAAACATTTGAGCATATTTCACATTTTTCTAGATGTAGCCTATAAACTAATTTAGTGCTCCATTTAAATAAAATAAACACTTTATTTTATGTTAATTGATTCGAACTGAAATAAATTTTTATTTGAATACTAACTCCCAACCAATTCGTAGTCTTATTTAAATACTGTTTGTTGCGGAGAAGTAATATATATGCAAGTATGTATTAGGTGTTGCGTACCTAGTAACAAATTAGTTCAGTTGTGACCAGAAGGATAAACCAAAGACAACATGAACGGAAAGTATAATCTCATGCACTTTTGTTTCGTGCTCACTGGTGAATCATCAGTAGGAGCCGGTATTTCGCCCTTTCGCCACTATATATTTGGGTGAGGAATGTGGGATAATAGGACGATACAATCAACTAGACTAATGTGTAAACCAGCAGTAGAGTAGCTAACATCGTATAGTCTCGACAGATGAAAAGAAAGTCAGGAGAAGATAGACTGGATTTTAGTTGGAAAAATTGTATTTCGAGCCGGTAATACGCCATTTACCACTATATATTTTGGTAGAAGAATGTAGAGAAATATATATATATATATATATATATATATATATGTATATGTATATGTATATATATATATATATATATATATATATATATATATATATATATATATATATATATATATATATATAGTTTTTAAAGGCAGTAATACCGGCTCCTACTGATGTAGTCGCCAGTAAGCACGAAACAAATGTGCATGAGGTAATACTTTCCGTTCATGCTGTCTTTGGTTTATCCTTCTGGTCACAAATGAAATAATTTGTTACTAAGTTCGCAACACCTAATACATACATCATAGTCTTATTTGTTAACAAATTTGATAAGTAACAAAGCAAACTTAAATAAATCTTTTAATAGAGGAAACATTTTAAATTTTAAAGAAAAAATTATCCTTTGCTAGACTTATTTATAACTAAATACATCGATTTCTGCATAAAAATTACAATATATTAAAAATTAAGATTTTTTGACAATTTTCTCAAGTATTCTCTGGTATATATATATATATATATATATATATATATATATATATATATACAAAAGTAGTGTTTATAGAGAGTGTTTGACTATATATGTGTTTTTGAAATAAGTTAAACGAAGAATTTAGATAGGAAATTGTATTTATTCTCTCGACCAATTTCTTCCTAATTAGGTAATTATCAGGAGTTGCAAGGAAGATTTGGTTCTGAATCTAACCACTTATTCATTACACCGCCGAAACCGCGCATTTCATATATTTTTAATTCATACAAGAACTTCTCTTTTTTGGCCAGTCCTGAATGTAGGCTAATCGTTTTGGTTTTCGCTTTCGACTTAAATTCCAATCGGCGTTTCCCGATCATTTATTTGAAAACAAATCGTACCATTTTAGAAAGTGACATGGAATTAAGTAATGATGGTAAGATTTAATAATATTTGTTATCGATATAAATTCTGTAATGCACTCGATAGCAAATGCAATTAGTTAAATAGACTACTTTCGTCTATATTTCAAACAAATTAGTAATCGTTAGAATTTTCGTGACCGAGATTTTAACCTCGGAGTAACTGTTTCATATTGAATGAGTTGCAAGTCTCTGAACTAAATGCTTTTAGATTCAACTCACGGCCACAGCAATTATCAGTTCAAAAGAGAAGTATTTGAATCTATGTTTCTGTTCTTGGACTTTCTATTTTATCTAATGCAAAGTTGAGTTTTTGTTAAAAAATTATATATATAATGGCAGGAGTATATATATATATATATATATATATATATATATATATATATATATATATATATATATATATATACGTCCTAGTTACAAGAGTAAAGTAAAAGCACTTTACACGAGGATGGCTAATTTTAATTTTTGATCGGGATCGATGTATATGATCCAGCTGATGTAAAACATGAATAAACGCAAAGATTTTTTCAACTGAAAATTGTATTTATTGCGCAGCTTGATTAGCGTAATGTTCGAGTTACATTATATTGAATAAAATGTTCTCTGGTTCCTGTCCTGGACGCAGCAGGCTTGAAAAATCCTTGACGAGTTCCAATAATGACGAAACCAGTCTACTGGTATCTTATGCAATGCTTAGTTTATACTGGGAAGATATACATCATAATTCAATGGATAATTGCATGGTCCGATTCGACATACCTGTTACAAAACGTACTACAATCTTAGACGAAACCATGCCATGTATAACTAATTGCTGCACGATCTTTTTGAGTCCACAGTTGTCTGGAGGATTGAGGACACCATATGAATCAAATTGCCGAAAATATGATTGCAAATCTACAACCAATAAGTGCGTGGTCCGAGTCGACATAAGTTTTTCAAAAGAAACAAAAATTCAGGGTGAAACTAACTTGTACATGATCTATTTGAGTCCACGTTCGTTCGTCGGCCGTAGGACGATTTGTCGCGCAACGTCATACAAGACGTCTGATGTTTATGTCACTTAAGTTTAATCTATGTTCCGCGCACTATCCGACAACCATTCAAATTCAAGTACCCGGTATTAACGCAGTATTTCCGGAGGAAAAGAAGTAAAATTTCTATTTATCAGATACTCAATTAAATGCTAGTGAGTATATGTAGAGAAAGAGAAGAGGAAATGAATATATAAAAGTAGATGCGAATGCCAATATTGGCATTGAAAATAGAGTTAATCAAGTCGTCTTATCACTATTTATAAAAATAATTCCATAGATCAGCCTTAATCAATCGTTTTTAATCCTTTACTCTAGCTAATTTTATAACGTGGTTCGTGCAATTCTTGCTTGCTTCCACTTGCTAGTGTTATTTTCCAGATGGAGCCAACCGATAGAATATGTACTTGTATTCATGATTTAACTTCCTAACATGATTTCAATAGATTCTCTCATCAACTTGGTTGTTCACAAACACCTAAGCATAGCCGTATTTTACGGGAACAGTTCCAGCAAACTTTATATATAGTATATTCTGAATGAAGTGAACGATTAGGTTTTTTAATGGTTAAATTTTAAATGCTATTCTAACCTCAATACATCTTACATTCGTTTGGCCCATGGTTTCGTACAAAAACTTCAACCACGTTAGATAATTTTTGTGGCGGAGAACTAATATATATGCAATTATATATTAGGTTTTGCGCACCTAGTAAAAATTAGTTCAATTATGACCTGAAGGATAAACCAAAGACAGCATGAAAAGAAGGCATAAACTCGTGCACATTCGTTTCCTGCTGTCTTTGGTTTATCCTTCTAGTTATGATTGAACTAATTTGTTACTAGGTGCGCAACACCTAATACATAAAGACACCACGTTTCCGAAGAAAGTGGTTTAAATTGAACATTTAAGAAATTTAACGATCATTGGAGGCGCGAACGCTGATAAAAATTATCTAAAATAATTTTGCTAGCTTTATACAAGCACTAATCCTGTTATGCATTCCAGTTTTATTATAAAATATATAAGACGTGCCCTGATTCGCAATACCTAATACATACTTGAATCTATCAAGAAAATCTTTGCAAAGCTACTACTTGTAACAGGAGCATGCTTCTAAGTTAACATTACTCAAACCGTTATGAAATAATTGCCCAAAAAGTGCACCTAATAAAGAAAAATGTTCGCGTAATTAAAATTTTTGATATTTAAATATGTATTTTTAAATTTAATATTTTTGAGATCTTGAAGCAGTAATGAACACGATGACTCAATATCACTAATCAACTTGTGCCCAGATATCCAATAAGCAAAATTTAATTATCTATTCATACATTCGTCACGAGGATTCCAAATAGCTAACAAATCAACCTAGGGTCAAAAATAATTTTTAGCTTTAGGAAACTTCTTACTAAAAGGAATATTGTGCAAGTAATGAAGAAATATGTCTGGCAATGGAATAGACAGTGATTATATTACGGGAACACTAACATGTTTGTAAGAAGCAATCTTAGACGTCGCGTTGGCTGTAAACAAACACGTTTGCCATCTTTTTTAAATGCATAATCATAACTCGATCCACTAATATTACGAGATGATCATAACAAAATGTCAAAAATACAGCAGTGCTTAAATGTCAGAGTATTTGCAAACATGGATAGTATATTCTAGCTGGTCAATATATAATTTTCTACCAGTTTACGTTTATCAACAATCATGATAAAATCGTAAGTAGTTTACAGTTTAGTGTATTCTTGGCACGTTCATGTCTCTTTCTATACCATTGTTACCATGCGCGGTCTGATTCGTCATTGTCAAAAATGATATTTTATCAAATTTAACAGAAATGCATGTGGAATAGCTAATCTTTAAATACGAAACAAATTTTTTGCAAGATTTGAATTTTGAAACACATTAATTATTGTTAAGAAGCGATTTCGCTCCATTTTACAACCTATTTACTGGAGAAATAGAGCACAAGACTTGGTCTTCCTCATAAAGAATTTCTCCCACCACATTTTATACATAGATTTAAACCTAATGGCTTAATAAAATCTATTGTTAAGGTATATATTCATGTATATTCATGTCCAATGTAAAGATAAAGAGGTGCTAATAGGCATAATGGGTAAATTACGCTTTACTACCGCGTTCACATATGTTGCTGCTGACTTAATTGGGATTTCTTGTACCCAAAAACTTCTTCTATTTAAGTTGAAAAACGAAATTCCATTGCAATCCACGATTAACATAGACTACAATTGTAATTGTATATGTAGGCAGTCATTTTTAGGGCAGATACAGCAGAAGACTTAATTAACGATTTTCCGGGAACAAACAAATTTCGTGTGTGTAAAATATGGACGATGTAATGTTTTCTCATGTGATAAATGTGACATGACAACGAAACGCTTGTCAATTTTAATTAAAATTTGGTGCATGTATGCCTCTCTATTTAGAGGTTATTACAATGATAATCTTTGCCCAGAACTGTACGAACAAAAACAATTTTTTATTGCACTGGCATTGCCATGGAGCTTTCCAAGCTTCATGAGAAACTGTGATTGGTTATGTGTCAACGAAATGACGTTCCTGGACTAATATACATATTCTGTGTTCTTGTTATGTGGACCGTGTTATCTATATAACTAAGATAAATTCTTCTGTTTTAATTCTCGAGTAAATCTGTTGATAAGACGGTGTGAAAGCGCTTCTGTACATATTTAACTGACTTTGTCATTTCATATCTGGGAATCAAAATTAGATTCTAGTTGAAAATATGTTATTTGTTAATGGTTTCAATTAACTTTTTAACTTGTTGGCCGGGTCATTATTATTATTATCAATATGTACCTACATATTATGTAGCTGTTCATATGTCTTATTGTTATTAAAATACGTAGAAACAGCAAAGTTATGACATATATTATTCGATTTAACATATATTAAATATTTTGATACCATCTCCCTTCTGAGAATTTTGAACTTATAGATAGGTTCAGAAATTTCATCTTCGCTGTATAACACATTTGTAGCTATATCAAATGATATAGGCAATAATCTTAAACAACCTGCGCTGCAATTATGAATCCATGTCAGAGTAGGATTAATTTGAAATATCGTCCATCCCCACCGGGAATTTGTGACTTCTGGTTCTTCTAGAGTCCACATTCCATCAGGATTCAATAAAGCTTTGGTTGGCGTGCAATATGGAAGTGGTCGCCTTATAGGCAAGCTGCTGGCGATGATCCTTAAATTTTGGCCTCCATAATGGATGGCACTTTAGGCGATTACAAAGGGGGATTAAAACGTGTGCAAACTTAAAACCTATTGTCTGAAGTCAGTTACTACCTGATGAGTCTCTCAGTTACGGCGGTAAATGCTATGAAAAGACGTTATGGCAAACACGAGTTCCGTAGATAATTACAAAAAGTCGACTAGTGATGGAACTTATTTTTAGTAAAGTTAAGTAAATAAAGAATACGCGCAGGAGAATTCCATCTGACTTTACTGGTTCTCCTATGCTCAGCCAGCTTACCTATATTTTACGGCTGTCCCACAGCACATGCATGATAAACGTTTTACTTATTCCAGAAGAACATAAATGCTTTGAACATTTCGCAATATTTCTCGTTCGGACCAAATTAACGAGCGAACGCGATTAATTTTGCTCCAAACTCGATGGTGGTCCAGCCAAGAATAACGTTACTTTTCAAATATACAATGTTTTGACTAAAGCCTTTTTTATTTGGAGAGCTTTTCAATCTTGATTGACCTAGATTCGGTCACGCCTGACAACTGGGTTCTCGAAATTATAAACGTGTGCACAACAACTTTCAACAATTCTGCCAATGCAGATATGGGTTCCTTGAACTTCTTTGAGATTTATTCTTAGGCATTGAGTGATTTTTGGTTATTCTACTAAACACTGGTGAATTAAACTTCAAATTATATATATATATATATATATATATATATAATTTTTCTATTTTTAATAAATTAATCATCCTTTAAGGTATGAACAAAAAATTACGGTAAACCGTTGAATCAAATTTATTAATAAATATTATTTCTATCGGTATCTAAAGCAGTTATTCTGAATTCATTATTACCTCTCATCTAATTCTAAATTCACATTTGCGGTAACCAATCCCTCTCTTTGATATGCATGGCGTAATTTTACGCAATATAGATTACTTCATTTTTGTGACGCCACGTTATGTCATCACCTTCATTTTGAATGTGTCCGCAATTTATGGGTGTGTTGTATTTTGCGGCAAAATTTTTAATTCCGGTTCATGTTTCTGTTTCCGTCAAATTTGACTTCTTTCTCAACACGTTTAAGCAGGTTTTAGGCCTAATAATTGCGATAGCTTCAAAAGTCAGGAGCATTTTTCTGAATTTGCCATTTATAGAATAGAAAATTTATTATTACTGACAACGTGACTTGTGAGTAGCACATGTCTGCAAATCTTCACATTTTGTTGTATCCATTTAATAATTTTTGAGATGCTGATTTATTATAGGTCTGGAGCTCTTTGATCTGCTGACAAAATGTATATTGTGTTTCTTTAAATTGTAACGGATAATAGTTTATATATATATATATATATATATATATATATATATATATAAATTTTAAATTACAAGTATCTGGCCTATCATCTACCTAACTATTTCTGCATTTGGCATTATATTATTAATCATTTACCACTATATATATATATATATATATATGCAAGTATAAACGCAATTGTACTATATAGAGTACTAGTAAATATAAGGTCTTAGTGTGTGAGATTTTTTTTTCTCTTTAAGCAAGTATCAAAGATAAACATCGTGTGATTGAATTAATAGTGGGGCCGCGCGTTTACCCATGACAAAATGAAAAGTACTAATACGTCAATTTTCTGAATATTATTTCGAGAAGAAGTTTTGCATGGATACTGCTTTCAGCACATTAACAACATTAAGAAACTGTTAAATACTGTTTGTTGCGGAGAGCTAATATATATGCAAGAATGTA
This sequence comes from Eudiplozoon nipponicum, assembly GCA_029291075.1. Classification (NCBI taxonomy): domain Eukaryota; kingdom Metazoa; phylum Platyhelminthes; class Monogenea; order Mazocraeidea; family Diplozoidae; genus Eudiplozoon; species Eudiplozoon nipponicum. Next base: position 67,068 of record JAQBSW010000915.1, read on the forward strand.
TTAGGTGTTGCGAACCTAGTACCAAATTAGTTCAGTTGTGACCAGAAGGATAAACCAAAGGCAGCATGAACGGAAAGTATAATCTCATGCACATTCGTTTCGTGCTTACCTGCGACTCATCAGTAGGAGCCGGTATTACGCCATTTAACCACTATATATTTGGTAGAAGAATGTGGAATAATAGGACGGTACAATCTCCTAGACGAATGTGTAAACCTGCAATAGTGAAGCTAACATCATCTAAAGTCAACGACAATGCGACATCAACGCTAACTCACACTATTTCTGAACACCTATTACTTCAGTAAATCCATACAATCTGGCCTTGATCAATATCAGTTATCACATTCTCATGTGCTATGGCGACGACCCAATCACATAGAAGTGAATGTCAAGGTGGAAACGACAGAGTATGAGTAGTAGAGTTGTGTTTAATCTGTATAATAATTGTTAGAGTAGAAGGATAAATAAAGGTAGTATGAATGGATAAGAACTTATGGTCAGCCAGCATATGATTGATTAGTAGGAGTTTATTACGTTTGTTAACTACTATATTTGGTCAAAGAATGCAGCGCTAATGTACAATCTCCTACATTCTTGACCAAATATATAGTGGTTATCGGCGTAATAATCGGTTCATGTCCAAAAGTGTCTTGTTCAAATGCCAGACATACATCCTTTCATGCTGCCTTTGCTTATCCTCTGGTCAACTAAACTAATTTGTTACTAGGTTCGCAAACACTTACATACAACTTAAGAAACTGTTGTTCCATCTGTTTAGCACCGGCAGAAAAATCAGTACCCAAAGGGTTTCAGCGTTAGCTTCTCGTAGTTTTTTTCAGCAAATGTCGTGTCGTTAAGAACGTAGTAAAGATAGTAATGGAGCTCTGAGTTTCTCCTTGATAGCATTCAAGATTCTCTTCAGTATGCCCTTGTTGGTAATTACGAGTAGCCAATGAGAAGTCTAGATGTTTCTAAATGTTTTCGGACAAACTTCTTGTTATTTGATATTATACGCATATTTAAGCAGAATTTTAGCGACTGCACGGAGCGCAATTTCAATCTTATACTAGCAGCTAAAGAGTCGAAGTTCGATGCCCTGCTAAAAATATTAGAACATTCGTTGTAGGCTTTCGCGTCCTGGACTCAAATAAACTATCGTCTGCTCATCACAATATTGTCTAACTAAGTAATACACCGTATCACAATATCGTCAGAATAATTTACGATGCTACGCTTTGAGGCCGAATGCAACAGCGTGTTGCTGGAAAATGAAGTTCTAAACGGCCTGATGCCTCTGTTACAGCAATTTTTTTAGCCAGAATTCATTTTCTTAATCTTCTGTTTCTCGCAGAGTCGTGCCCCAGTTTATCGCTATAATCGGTTGCAATCCTTAATTTGTTTGAATTTCCCACAAGGTCATTGTCAAGTTTGTTAGCTTTCCAAAGAAATCCTTTTTACCATTACACGAATGTTTACAAATTGGTTCACATAAATTAGAAACTGCTAGCTAATTCTATTCCTATTCTGGTACGCAAAACCAGAATTTCGCAGATCTTTAGTCGTATAAGTATTTTTTTGCAACACTGGCCAGAAATATGGCAACATCAAAACTTAACTAGATCACATTTGCATTAGAAGAGGAGCAGAGTTTGCTTTTTTGCTCGAATTGGCGCGAAAAAGATGCATCATATTCTGTGAAATTTCATTCCGGTCTCCTAGAAGAGAGAAAAGTGATGCAGTTCGGTAGCTGTTAAAGACTTCAGAAAAAATGATTTAGTATTGTCAGTGGTCATTCTCCCAACTATTCCATTAAATTATGCACGTGAACCCGGAGATGTGGGAATTTTACCTACACAGAATTGCTATAGCTTTAACACGGTGCCAGGTATGGATTCATGACAATGCCGGTATATTTCTGATAAACACCTTTGATGACCTTTGACAGCTAAAATTGCTGACCTGCAGGTATTTAGACTATTTGGACGAATGGGAGAAGTGGCAAAGTCGTTTTCTGACACCTTAAGTACACCAGAAATTCTAAGCAGGAAATACTACTGAATGCTGAATATCAGAATTCACATAGAAGGATATCTGAAAATAAAGCACTGGGAAAATAGTGTCTATTGGTCTTGTTTAGCAGGGGATCTAAGTGAAGAATGACTGAATGCAATTCATCAATTTTCACTATGAATAGCTCACAGATGGCCATTACTTTCTCACCAAGTAATAATGCGATAGTGCATGGGTCAATGCGTTGTATAAATTGTACACTTGTCTGCTGAGTCTTGCAGATAAGAGAAAAAAATTGCTACAGCACATAAGCCTGAAATTGAAGCCTTCAGGTTAGAAGGCTCATCCAGCAATTCCTGGGACAGACAAATAACGCCGTGTACACGTCGTAAAGTAAATAAATACAGTGATATCTGTAGATTTTTTAGTCAGAGCTTAGGTACCACCTAATGGTTTTCGCTATTCAAACACAACAACGTAGTTTATTTTATATATTTTTGTATTAGAAAAAAACCAGCCTACAAATTCTTGGCTTTGTTTTTAGATGTTGACGATTGAAAGCGTGTTCCTTAGATCTATAGGCAGCAAACTGTGCTCTACGATTTGCCTTTTACGTATTTAGAGGGCATATTTTAAATGAGGTTGCGTGCAAAGTTTTGTTATTTATATTGTACACAGTTGATGAAAATTATTTTTTATTTAATAATATGTACAACAAATTATGCAATACAATATTTCATTACTTTGAGCCCTAATCTTTTAATTGCACAAACATTTCTGTCAAAAAGCCTCAACGAAACTCAATGCATCTAGACGCACCTGTCTCCGAATGCCCACCTCAATGGGTTGCTCAGCCAAACTCACGTATCACAGTGCTGGAGGGTGAACCGGCAACGATCACTGCTCGTGTACGACCTGCTGGAGACACATCTTTGACTGTTGAGTGGTACAAGAATGGAAAACCAATTTCTGCATGTAAATTTAAGATTCAATTTGAAGTAATGTTGAAAGTTTCATTTGTTTATAAACACGGTTTTTGCCGTGCTAACTTATAAATACAAAGCAACAAGAGATCTTAATCAAAGTGTGTTTTAATTTAAGTCTCTACTCAAGTCGGTTATCTATTCCCATTTACCCATTAGTTTGTTATGTAATACACAAATTAGTCGTAAGTTTGATGGTTTACTTTATACTCAACCAATCAATAGCCTCACTTGAATCAATTATTATAAGAAATGGCAAATATGCATATAATCAAATTTGTTTTTTTACTAAATTTATCGACTAACAATCATAATACAAATAATTACATATGGTTAACACGCTAACATACGAAAATATAAATAACTACATTTATTTTACTCTTTAGTCAATTGTGTTTCTATTGCGCCATACTCATGAGTATCGAGTTTTACAGGGCAATTTTGATTATTAGTATATAAAAACAAATTATAACCTAATTTTTTACTTACAATTGATTTGCGCGTAGAAGTATTTATTATGCGTTACACAAAATTGTCACTTGTAGTTCAAAATTAGTACGTATTTTATCTTTTTTTGTACAAGTTTCTTTTGATAAACATTTACGGAACGAGAGCTTTTTTATTTCGCGTCGCAGTTTAGGCCAAGATAAGATTAAATATCATTACAAATATTTTTGACAAATGTGTATATCCGACTTTGCATACATTGACTGCATATAGACAAAGATAAATAATTATTGAGGTTGTTGATTTATCAGTCCTGTTTGATCAAAAAAATATTTTGTATGAGGTCATTTTCGGATCAAACCTTAGTGTCGCGAGTCACCAATGTAGAAAGAAAACCAGTTTCTCGCATTATCGGGAAAAGCGGATAATTCGCTTCGAAAAACACAATAAGCTTCACTTTACAGCTAATATTGTGCTTACAAATTATAAAAATAGCGCTAACCAATTGTGCAAATTCAGGAATTTTGAACTAAAATAATTTAAATTAACATATTTATTATACAACATAATATAAATTTAGTTAGAGAAAATTTAAAGAATAAATAATGAGTTAACCAATAAAACTACCTACGTCGGTAAAGATTAATGACGTTCTTGCAGTATCATACCAAATTTATCGATTTACAGAATGCTATTTTTTTCCAAATTTTCGTGAACACATTTAATTATATTGTGTTAATTACATGTCGGCGTGATAATACCATATATACAGGCATGTATTAGACATTTATTATAATCAAGGTTGCGGTCTTGATATAAGCACCTGATCCATTAATTAATTACATAATAATTATAAACTATGAATTGTAAAGTAGACCGGTTTCGTCCCTATTGGGAACTCATCCTGTGCTGGCCAGAAATTGCCGCGATCAAGGCTCGAACCTGGGCACGTCTGCTTCGGGATCTGGAGCTCTGACCACCTAGCCACTCTGCTCATCAGAAAAAGGCAGCGCCTTGTATCTGGTTCTCGGAATGGTGCTAAAGACAAGAAGGCAAATCTGGTAGCTTTTCAAATAAATTATAATCTTAATTAGTAAAATTGGCAGACTCCGTACATACACATACACGATTGGGAGATCTCGGCACCTAAGTCCAACCTAGCGTAAGAAAAACGAAAGATTATAGCTCTTCAGTCAACTAGGGCTATCGCTGCTACACTGGACAGAAAAAAGGCAACAACATACCTGTACAGATCGCTCTTTGCATAGAGACTGCCGATTTATCACTTTTCCCTTGAACCAGGCCCAAATGAGACATGTTTTGGAGTGACAATCAAATTCTGGCTTCCAGGAGATTGGCAAAGCGAATACGGCGCTTGTGCGGTTCAGTGGTTGCAAGACATGTTCTCAAAAAATTCAAATGACAATGGAGTAAATATCATTTAGATTGAACGGCACACGAGGATCAACATAGCCTGCTGGTAGGTCATCATGCTTATTCTGGCATGTGTTCCGTTCCAAGACAAAATGGTTGCTTAGTTAATCGCCTTTACCACTTCTTTCTGGAACTTGCGCACGTGAGCACACCTTCTTAGGACATATACCGTGAGAGAAGTTAAGTCTATTAATCTCAAACGCACAAGTGATAGGAGCTTTTGAATTGTCACGTTCTACGCTTACTCTCCAACGAGTAAGCAACGATATTGATCCTTGTCCTGACTAAATTTCCACCTTGCGTGCCAATCCACCCTGCAGGACACAGAAGAATTGTTAAGAAATTCTATCTTGCGCGCTGGTCAAAGCAGTATGGATTTTTTATTGATTGCGTTATTTCTGTTGATTTTTAAGCTTCAAATGACAAGAAGTCGCCAAATACCAGAAGGCATCTCTGAATTATATTCAGAATCATCCTGAACCTATATGATCCGCCACTCAACACTGATGAGTATCAACAGCCAAGATATATATATATATATATATATATATATATATATTAGCAATTCAGAGGCAGTGGACCTATTAGCCCAGTATAGAGTACTTATACATGGAATCCTTCGATGTTTAACTTTGTTAAATTAAAATATTCGGCAAAAGCCATTACCTGTGTTCATTTTTCTTAACCTAAATTAAGGCATAGTTTAAATATATTTACATTTAATTAATTAATTTAAAAGATTCTTAAGTCCACTCTCAAATCTTTTAATTGATTCTCTTTCAATTTTATTTGCAGCTTCTCGGTTTAACACCACATTTGACCGTGGTTACGCTGTGCTAGATTTCTTCTACACCAACGACGATGACAACGGAGAATACTTTTGTGTTGCTCGAAGCAGTTTGGGCACAGCCCAGACTCAGTCTTGTGCTCTGTCGTAAGCTTTTCAAATGAAAACTAAACATTTATTGAACTATTCAATTATTCTAAATTAACTAGTAATAGCTAAATAAATTTTAATTTTAAAAGTCAACAAAATGGCGTAAAGAAGTTTGAATTTCTGGTCAAATTTTTGTGAGTTTGAAGCTCTATATTTAAATTACTGCTTGCTTATAAGGAAATAGTAATTTTTAAATTTCGGATCTTGGTTGTGCGCATAAAATTGACCGCTTTTTTAATTCGGACACACAAAACTAATAATGCACATATATACATATATATTATATATAGGTTATATATATATATATAAGAGAGAGGTATATATATATATATATATATATATATATATATATGCTGAATTGAAGCATTACGATTGAATATTCTATATATTTATATACCGTTAGTTTAAACTAAACTGAGCCTGAGATTGCAAATGATCTCCATCTAATAATCTACGTAACATACAGATTTGACACTCATAAATTGAAGCCACATTTGTTTTAGCCAATTTAGTACGCAATAGCCCGTGATTGAGAGCGAAACAACTTGTTCCCTACGGCAGAGAAACTGCAAATTGCATGCAATTGTCTGATCGGTGTAAGTGGCTACCATTTTGAATTTTGCCATTTTGACCAATCATCCAATAATATTTCGTTGTAAGACAGAAAGCATGCCAAATTTGGAATTGATGAATTTCGCTGAATATCATGTGCCATTTTAACTTAACAACGCGATATATAATGAGATAACTCAATAATATTTGAATTTCTTAAGAGTTCCATTGTTTGCATTGGGTGTTCTCTAGAATTACACTTCGGGATTGATTATTTGGAATTTAAGTTGAAAATATTACTGGCGATGGTATAACTGTAGCAAAGATGGACATGACATTATTTGGTACAAGAAATAAAAATTGCGTGCAACAAACGATTCTTATTGCATTTTAAATGAATTGAATAACTGTGCACCAAAGTCTACTGAAATAAATTCCTGATCGCAACAATTCTGTTTACTAACATGCAATGCTCTAGAATTACGAAATTTACGTTCAATGACGTGTTAGGCAATGCCTTCACACATCTGTTAATGTTGCTATCAATTCAGCCGGTTGGTTTCATCAGAACCGCGCACCTTGTAATCACAGAACACCAAATTGTACGGCCACAACTGACAATGTGTCGTTTTAGCTGTTACGTTGATTGTTAGTATATAATATATAATATAATATAAAATAATATATATAATATTACACACTTATGTACATATATATATTTTTATATGAAATATAATTTGTGAATATTATTTTGATACTTTTTATTTTTGAATGTAGACGGAAAGCAAAATTATAATGCACACATTATGTCATATTGTCACAAATACCAAAAATCTATACTACATCTTATAGGAATTTTTGCCAAATTTAGGGTTTTTTTGATGTTCTATGACACAAAGGAGCATGTTGTTTACGAATATACTCGACAGAGTATGTGGAAATATTAACAGAATTAGGATGCGTTCTGTTATCAAGAAATAATTTAAAGGAATAAATTAAATTAAAATCTAACGACAATCAGTACCTTCCGCATATGAAGGATTTTATATAGTAAATGAATTGCATTGTCTGTTATGTGCTATTTTGATTTTGCGAATCGTCTGTAGTTATATATTTAAATAAAGATACTTATATTTTTATTAAGCGCATGGAATACACGAGTAAATGCCTTCACTCAATCGCATTAATTGACTTGGGTAATTTAAAATTAGCAGAACATGCATGTTGTTTTTTACCTTTGACACTTCCTGCTAATTAAATCTATCTTGATTAAATTGAATAAGAACCACGGTAAAAAGTATTTTACTTGTAGTGTTCTTATTAAAATAATAACTTATCTTAATAGAATGAGAGATAAAGCTAAAATTTTATCGTTTTTTCATTGAAGTTGTTTTATGAAATTGGACTATTTTTTATTATATGAAAGTATACTTTCCTGCACCAGACAAATAATGACTCATTTGTTGAAAAAAGTGAAAAAATCGGTTCGTCACGTTTCACTTTATCAGTTATCATACGATAAATTATTGTTCTAAACAATGATTCATCGTTGAAGGGAATTTTTGTCGATCGATGCTTATGACGTTCATTTTAAAAGGCAAATGAATTTTTAAAGATAAAGTGTATCAAGTAAAACGTCAGTACGTTTTATATTACTGTGAAACATTTTTGCGATATTGTAAACTTTAAATGGTAAAATGTCTGCAGTAATTTATTTTCTGGAACAAGATTTTATTTTTCAACAAAGCTCTTTTATAACTAGAGATTTTGCTGTCTTTAAATTTTTAATAAAAAACACGATAACCGCGAAAAGTGATAACTGATATCGATCAAGGTTAAAGTGTACAGATTTGCTAGAATAACAGTTTTTCGGAAGTAATTGTATTTCTCAATTTCGGTGAACTTCAGTAGAGCTTTAAATCCATTGTGTTGGTGCCACGTACTGACTTCGCAACCCTTATGTCGTTACCATTTACCTATTCGGCCCCCGTAGTGTTGGTATTTTTAACAGGATCGGTATGTTTTTATATTTAGTGAGTTGGCTTTGAAGCCACAATTTCGAAAATTTTATATGAAGTTACATCCACTATTGCAGACTTATACATTTACATAATAAATTTTACCGTTCAAATGTCCCATATTACTCATCAAAATACATAGTGGGTCGTACCAATAAATCGTCAGTAAGCACGAAACGAATGTGTGCTTTAGATTATACCTTTGGTTCATGCTGAATTTATTTTATATTTTAGTTATATTTGAACCAATTTTTACTAGGTTTGCAACATCTAATATACAATTGCATATATCAGCTCTCCGAAAAAACAGTATTTATCTATTAGATAATCCACTTTTATGTTACTTGAAAATAATAAATAGCAATACTTCAAAGTGTTTAAAAAAAATTATTGCCCTCCTATGTCAATATTTAAAAACACTGAAAATTTATAAATTCATGAATATTATAACAACACATAAACAAAGGGTATATATATGTATACAAATTATATATATATATATATATATATATATATATATGTATATATATATAATAAAATGTACCTATAAACAAAATGCAAAATAAATAGATAAATACATATACAAACATATGCATATATAAATTCATATTTGAATATATACATTCATATATGTATGCATACATACATCCATACAAACTTGCATACATACACTTATATATACATGCATGAATACAAATATACATAAATAAATACATACATAAAAACATACATATATACATACATACGTAGATACATACATAAATACATACATCCACACTTACATACATACATATATACATACCTGCATTCATACACTAAAACGTACATAAATATATACACAATGGTTTACTCTTTTTCCATGGATCAATAGTTCTCCATTTGATCAAATCTGGTTGAAAGTTTGACAGTTTTTTTTAGTTTTTATTCGTGTAATCTAAAAAAATTTTAGTTAACATTTTTGGTGAAAATTTTACAAATCCGAAGCGTGTTATGTAAAAAATTAGGCTAAGATTTTCCCTCTAAACTAAAAATTTATTAACGAGGCTAGGTTCCAAAAATCCTTTTTGGCAAAATATTAATTTTATTCATTGATAGTTAAATCTAGTTCAAATACAAAAACACTAATTTCTGCTACTTTTGCCAAAAATCCACTTTTAGGAATAAATTCTAAAGCATGGGCTTTATAGGGAATATTCAATTGATGTCATACTTATTCGGAAAATCTTCCCTAAATGATAATTTCAAACTTTTCTTAAAGAGTAATGCAAGAGGAGCGCGTGGTAACGGACACACAATTACCTGAGGAGTCAATGATAGCTAATCTGGTAGCCATGGAGAATCACCTGGAAAATCAGCATCGTCGAATACGTTCAACTGACGATAAAACACCGTACGGGCCACCAGTGTTTCAACGTGGAATTGCTCCTCAGATGGGCCTGCGCGAGAATCAAGCTGCTCATTTTGAAACAATTGTGGAGCCGGGCGCAGATCCGAATCTCACTGTTGAATGGTTTAAAGATGGCAAACCCGTAGGGAACGGTAAGTATCAATTTATATTATCATATGTTCGTAAAAATATTTTAAATTGGCTAATTCGCCGTAGTATGTCTGACATGCCTTTTGCTTCATTAAACAAAAAAATTTCATATTATCCTTTCCATGCAAACATTGCCAGCGTTAATGGCCTTGAAATTCCTGTGAAAGAACATACCGAAACATTAGATATTCCTGTCCAGAATATGTAGCACGTACGTGAATGGAACAGAAAAGAAATCAATTGTTTATTGAAAAATCTAATTTCCAGATGAATACTAATAAAATGTGCATGCATACACCTGGAGTGCAATATTATAAAATGGAATGCGTGTTTGAAACCGAGGTGAGAGCATAAGAATTTAATTTTGCGGTATATCGTTTAATTTACAAATTCAAATATTGAATAATTTTAAATATGGATAATTAATTTCGAAGTGGATATTAAAATTTAGCTGATAAATGTTAATAAAGACTTCGTTAATCATCCGATAAAACATTTCATTTCGATTTTTAGAATTCTGAACAGTTATACTAACGAAGCCATTTCAGATTTTGGTCTGAATTTCGGCCGGGTCTACCTAGTCATACCGTAAAATTTATCATGTCATCAGATGCCAAATTATGTAACGCAATACTATTTATAGTTAAAAAATTTAAGCATGATGTACTCGATGTTACAGCCGGACGCTCTTAATATTTGGCACGCAAACACATGCAATGATTGGAGGAAGAATAACTGAATTTTATTTGAAATGCTAAGAAATAAGTTGATATATATAGATGTGCGTGTGTTTATCAGAATAAACTAAGCATTCCAATTTGTAGCATAGGCAATTCGTCCAATAGACCGGTTCTTTTACTTACCTGCAGCATTTTAAGTACTGTGAAGTATTTTACGCGGACATAACTCGAACACGGACAAATTTGTCTCGGAATATGGGACTTTATCCACTGCACGACACGCTCATCCTACAATACGCAAATTTTTGTAATACTCAAACTTTTATCTTTGACTAATCATTTATTTAGGCAAAACTTATTTCGAATGTAACCAGCTAACCCCGATATGTCATCATACAATATACATCACGCCACTTGGATGTAGGATTTCAAGTGTTTTCCACCTAAAGGAAAGACTAAATACATATATGAAATGGTGTACGACATCAAATTGCGTGTAGCATGCGACAAGTTTGGCGCAGTGAATAGAGTCTCAAAATCAGATACTTTTATGCTCCTGCCCGAATACCGTCCACGGAAAATTCTGGATAGAGCATGATGTTCCTCATAAGGATGAATCTGATCTACTGGAGGATTTAACTTTACTACCTGATATATTGCTATGTATATATCGACAAAACACGTGTAATTTGAACCTGCTATTGGACTATAATTATATATATATATATATGAGACTCATAGAATATGTGGGATTCATTCTAATGCAGTTTTCTTTATGATTGGAAAAAGAATACCAACTGATCATTGCGTTATTGATTTCTATTTCGAACTAAATTATAACCGGAAAAATCAAATAAATCAATATCCTTGCTTTCCAAACTAAGTAGAATAGTAATAACCTCTATTAGAAAAAGAAAATTTATTAAATGCTCAAGATGGTTCAACAGATCCATTTTATTATAATTATTTTTATTTTTTTCTCTATTTGAACTCTCTGAAGTATCTTTTTTATGTGCCATTAATGAGGACGGTTTTTTTATATTTAAGCCAATATAATGTGTGCTTCAGTTATCAGGTAAATGAATTTATTATATGACGCCAAAGTGCATAATGTAAAATATATGTATTTCTCTTAATTCGTAACCGGGAATAAATAATTTACGTATTTGAAAATGTTTCTTGTCTAATAAATTTCCTAGGTTGTCGTTTCAACTCTTCTCTTGATCGTGGGTACGCAGTTTTTGAAATACTGTACTGTTATCCGGAGGACAGTGGCGAATATTATTGTGTGGCTAAAAATGCCAGTGGATCCATTCAAAGCAATGTTGTTCAATTGGTGTAAGTCAGACTTTGACGAATAATCATAGCTATTCTTTAAATAAAGCTAGCAAACTAGATAGGAACCTCAATCTCATATTATCTAACCATTCGCTCACCAAAGCTAAACTGCCGTCAGTCACACCTACTGACGTGTTTCGAGCTTCCATGATGATCATCAGAGCATGATGGCGAACTGACCAGCGCAGATTAAACCGCAATGCACATATAAGTTAAAGAATATCATATATGCGGCTCTCATGTCTAGAAGTCTGGCATAAATTGCATTTTACTTGAAAAGTTAGCGCACAATATGTTTGCAGGTAAATAAAGTTAACTTTTGGCAGCATTCGACACATATACTTAAGGTATATACTTTAAGAAATATTGATTTCGCAAGCGGTGATCAAATTTACTGAGATCAAAGTTGCGAACCTGCAACAAACACAAATCCTAATATGGAAAATCTTGTTCCAACGTCATTTTTAGACAATTAGCTGATGGAAGGCTTAAAAAAGAAGGGACAAGTGAGAACGCATCAATCGAGGCCAAAAATCAGATCACCAGAAAATTATCAAAATTCAAGATTTCACTGACATAAGAGTGCTATCAATTGTCCCGCACAAGACAAATGCGGTCAAATCCACAACAAATCCTACTAAACATAAATCTGTCAGTATAAAAGAAGCATTTTATAATGTAGAATAAGTCCAATTTCGTCCTAATTGAAACCTCTTTAAGTAAAGACCAGAAATTTTACATTGCATAATACTTTATCTTCGGCACGTTTGCTTCAGAGTCTGTGATCCCATCCATTAAGCCACATTGCAGCACAATACACACAATTTTCTGTTATATAATCACTTATTTTTTAGCCTTTTATTTAGATGGAGTCTTTATGACATCTCTTTAGACATAAAGTTTCAACTAGCCACCCTGAATCTGTCGTTATAGAACAGAAACCATGTTACCTGTAGAAGCTGTATGAAATTGAACATTTGTAGAATTAAACGATTGTCTCATATTAATAGTGATAGACAAAAATTTTTACCTCATAAATCTTACGCCGCCTTTTTCATCTTACTCTTCATCTTTCGCTGTATTTATTAAATATATTCGTTTTAGCAATAAGTAATTGTATTAAAGAGGACGATAATTATTTTAATCAAGATTGAGAACTGAAGGAAACAGAACCGATATATATATGTTAATTCGACCGGATAACAGAGTACAACTTTCATGAAGTATGTATTAGGTGTTGCGAACCTAGTAACAAATTAGTTCAGTTGTGACCAGAAGAAAAAAACCAAAGGCAGCATGAACGGAAATTATAATCTCATGCACATTCGTTTCGTGCTTACTGGCGACTCACTAGTATTGTGCACACCTTAAACCACTTTATATTTTGGTGAAGAATTTACAATAGGACAATACAACTTCCGACGAATGTGTAAATCTGCAATAGTGAAACTAAATACATAGTCTTCTGAAAAATGCGACTTCAATGTTAACTCACACTATATAATATGTAATTTTGTCTGTAGTTACACAACACTATGGCTAAGACTTTCTATGATGTTAGCATCACTATTGCAGGTTTACACATCTGTCTAGGAGATTGTACCATCAAGGTTTATCCCACATTCTTCACCAAAATATATAGTGGTTAAAGGGCGAAATACCGGTTCCTACTGATGAGTCACCAGTAAACACGAAACGAATGTGGATGAGATTATACTTTCCGATCATGCTGCCTTTGCTTTATCCTTCTGGTCACAAGTGAACTAATTTGTTATTAGGTTCGCAAAACCTAATACATACTTACGTATATATTAGTTCTTCGCAAAAAACAGTATTTAACTATACCGTTCAACAGTTCGACATTTCTTGACTAAATATATAGTTGATACTGGTCGTAGTACCTTCTCCTACTGATGAGTCGCCATTAGGCAATAAAAGAATATGCACTTCAGAATATACTTTTATCCTTATGGTCATATTTGAACTATTTTGATACTATGTACGCAAAAATAATAGAAAATTCCATCTATATTGTTTTTCTCCACAACAAACAATGTATAAATATTATATATTTAATTGATCAATGTCGTGATTACCGCGAAATGTGATAACTGGTATTGAGGAAGACCTGAGTGTATAGATTTTATAGAGTAACAGTTTTCCAGAAGTAGTTGCACCTATTAATTTTTATGAAATTTAGCATATCCTGAAATTCATTGTGTTGGTAACAAGTACCGATTTTGAAATCATATTGTTGAAATCCTTTACGGGTTTGGGTATATATTTTATATAGTGATTTGTCTTTGAAGTCCTATTTTCGAAGATTTTATATATAGTTATCTCAATTGAAGCTTGAATACAAATTTACATAGAAGATTTTTCCGTCCAATTTTTCACATTATCTTTACCAAATATATGGTATAAATAAAGCTTAATACGGGCCCCTACTGAGGAATCGCCAGTAAGCACGAAACGCATATACACATGAGATTGTACTTTTCGTTCATGCTGACTTTGGTTTATTCTTCTGGTCCTATTTGAACTAATTTGTTATTAGGTACGCAAGACCTAATAGGCAATTTCATATATGTTAGTATTTCGCACCAAACAAAATATGGATATTGTAGATTTCTGCTTGATTATTATTTTTTAGCAAAATATCCATACCTTTCAGGTAAGCAGAATCCAAGAAGAAGTGTAATGAACGCTATGTTTTGTGCATTAAGCATTACGCACGAGGTCTAACTACATCATTTTCGATCGGCAGTACACGTGTGGAATTCTTAAGAGTAACGGAACTAGTGATAATCCATCAATCACGGAAACAGATATGCTTTGCAACTGCTTATATAAAGGAATCAAGATTTTTGACCTACGAGTGCTATTAGTTGTCTCGCAATAGCTATTTGCGTTGAAAATCATATCATTTATATTTTTTGTCTTCACCAAGGTGCTCATTTTATACTTAGGTTGTAATCAAATATAGATTGTTATTTTCACTCTGTCACATCGGAACGATATACTTTCAGTTTTATCTTTTGATAAAATGAATATTAATACGTGTAGGAAACTAAAAAAAGAATTTTGTCAATGTTAAGCAGGGCAGAGTTCTCAACCAAATCTTTTACGCTGCCCGAGACTAAGGAAAAGAGAATTACGTCGGTCTGGAAAGAAGATTAGTTAGATTTTGCTTACAATATTAAAAGGCAAAAATATGGTTGACCGAGAAGTCGCGAGTTAATTTTTTTACGATATTGCTGCTTTTAGACTTTGAATGTAGAATTCGAGTTTGTTGTTTGGCAATTTTCCCCTTTGTTCAAAGAAAAGCTTGATTGGATTTTATCTAAAATATTAACTTATAGATGTACAAATATCGTTATGAATCGCCCAAAGCATGATTAGAAGCTGAAAAACTAATATTTGTTTGTAAGGAAGTAGGATTATCAGATTTATGTTTTTATCTGTCATAATTACTCATTTAATTATGTTTCTTTACTTAAATTAATTCACTGACTTGATTTCGATGTTCCTCAGCTAATCTAATTATTTTAATATGTTATGTTTTATAACTTTTTTCAATTCGTTTGGGAAACTACAATAATACTTTATTTAGATATTCAATTAAATTACGTGATTTTATTGTGTATTTATAAATTATAGGTGCACCGGTGATGCAGGTGTTATTACACAAAGCGCTCTCTCGAAAGAATCTATTTCATATTTGCAAAGCTTCGATGCTTGGGCCAGTGAAGAAATGTCCGCGTAAGTTTTACTTAATTGCTAACAAATATCAATGTTCATTTGCTAAATGCAGTTGCCATCAACTCGTTAAATTTCACCCTACTAAACTGGATCAAATTTATCATATAAAGTCGAAATCATGCGCATATCGATAAGGATTATATATTATAAACGTGATGGTTTTCTATGAATGGTTGAGGTGCGAATTTTTCCACTTTATGTCAACCATGGATAGGTGGAATCAAATGAAATCAAATGAAAATTCTTAATGCTATTTAGCCAGCCATAAAAAATTGGCTATTCATCATTTTAAGTCAAGTGCAATGTTTGCGAATCTTTTAAGAGGGTGAAAGACGCATATTTGATTTTACAAAAACGAACTATATATTAAATTATTTCAATCAAGTTTGCGAGCTTGAAGTAAACACCAATCCCATTGTATTTAACCAGTCGTCGGACAACATAACAAAACTACCGCCAGCCGCAATGTTGATGTGTATTGCTCAATGCAGTCATTCGTGTTTTTTATTCTTGCCGCTGTTTTCTTGTGCGGGGCAATCGATAGCACTCGTAGGTCGTTAAAATCTTGAATTCTTTGCATTTCCAAGTGCACCGATTATTGGACTTGATTGATGGGTTCTCACTTGTCCCTTCATTTTTACGCCTTCCATCAGCTGGTTGTCCGAAAATGACGTTGGAAAAATATTTTCCACACTTTTTTCCGAATTGTCGAGACCTTATTTCCAGTCCAATCCTCAGGGTTAATACCATCCTCCCAGGAAAATACAAATTGCTGCAAATGTGGTATCCTCATTCAAGACAGATCTATTTATATTTATTTTAGTTCCTATATTATTTTTTTTTATTGCCTGTCCTAATATCCGGTTTTTATATCTATTCTCTTATACTTAAATATATACTTCAACTTATCCACTTCACCCTTCCTCCACGCACACAACAACCTTTATACAAATATGTGTACTCCACCAATGTGACATTTTTAGAATTACTATGAGCAAACCCTATAGATTGACAAACACGCCTATCTGTGATGTCTCGATATTTTAATCGCTGTTCCGGACGCCTAGAAGGATCAACAATTTTTAAAATATTATTCATATTGCAGTAATCCTCAAATTCCCGGTTTACCTAATCTCATTCTGTTTGCAATAAGTTATAGAGAGAGGTTGGTAAAATTGTTGAAAGAACATAGTATTATTCTATCGTTTAGAAAAGACAGAATACTAACGAATCATATCTCAACCAAATACACATTTATACACATATCATGTATAAATTTAATATTTTCATTTAAATATCAATGTCCAAACCATATATGTATATATATATATATATATATATATATATATATATATATATATCTGTAAGCAACAAGATGCGTTCCTACGAACTATTAATTGCAAGCTGATTATTTACTGACGTGCTTTTATGATGTTCACGGGTAGAAAGGTGTCATTAATTTTGTTTAGCTCTAATTTCCATTTGTAGTTAGACTGGTTTAGAAAAATTGTATTGGTGGTCATCTTAACTCCATAAACTTGATTGCATGGATACATTAAATATTATCGGGAACAACATTTCGGAGGTAGAAACTGCTCCACTCAGAGAATTCACATAAATAATCTTATCAGGACTGGTAACAATTGCTGTTAAGACTATTTCATAAGGAAACGCGGACAACGATTTCAAATTTAAATGTCATTTGACAGCAGGCGTAAGAATGCTGTCAACCGAAAACATTTTGCTGATTAACTACAAATTTTAATGAAAACTATAAAACAGATTTGTTTATTTTTATATAAACACCAGTCTTATTATGTACATACACTGTACATTGTACAATGTAGAAAAAGTTATTAATACAGTAGACCAGTTTCGTCCTTAATGGAAATACACCACGTACTGTCCATAATTTGCCGCGGACAGAGCTCGAACCTGTACGCACCCTGTACGAATTCTGATTCTAAGAATGCATATATTAGAACAATTAGGAAATATTTACATTCAACATATCGAATTTATTCAGTAAAGTATGAGTTAACTCAAGATTGTCAAATCAACAACCTTTCATTGATTTTTTCGCAAACTCTTATGACAGTAACTAAATGCAATGCATAGCTATATTTATCATTAGTTAGTTGAACAGAGCTTCATTTAGCTCTCCTATCCTTCTTTAAAAATGGCGATATGGCATACACTTATGCACAACCACCAAGAATATCTTAGTGAAAAGTAAATAGAGAGACGAATATTTTTAATTGGAAATGGACATACTGGCCGCTTTAAGCTCAGACTACGGAGAAATCTTCGGTGGATGGCTGGAACCAAAGAAGAGTTAGACCAGAAATTGCACACGAAAAGTCATCTGACTACACTTACTGACCCAGACATATATGAATAAGCGAAAATTAATGTGAATGTAAAGTAAACTGGTTCCAGTGGAGTGACTTCTTTAATTATTTATAATTGGCGTATGTGTTCCAGATCTCACTGTATGCTCTTTCTATATCTCTCCAAGGCCGCGCTGGTGTACGAGAAAGTTTCATAACCACGGATCACAATTTAGCGAGCTGACGCGAGCCTGTTCAATAGAATGTTAACATATCTAGCTACTGGTTACAGCCAGCCTCGTCTGAGCGTCCAATTGCCAGGTACCACACATACAGCAGATTTCAATGATGTTCGCCCAAAACCATTCATCAGGTCTAGCCTATGCAATATTAATAGAACGGTTTTCGAACGAGGTTACTACATTTGCTTAAATCTGCTGTTGTGAGTATTGTGCTGTGGATATATGTAGACAAATTGGCTTGAAGATGGAAAGGGATTTCTGTCTGAACAAACATATTGTGTCGCGATGATAGAACATCATTGATTACACACCAGCCTGAATGGAAGACAATTAAATTGTGATCAATCGGATTTTTGTGAAACTGTCCGTGCAAAGCTACTAACCGCGTACGCAATATGGGGCATTGAATGATATGAAACTGGCACTCCGCAATCAAATTTCAAAAAATGTTCTATATCTCCTATTATGTGTTTATGGTTGAATGTATTAAAGTAAACTCGTAGAATATATGATTTATTTCTATTGCAGTCATTTATCGTGTCTTGAATTTCTAAGGAAGTCAAATTAAAATTACATTGGATTTTTAACGCGTATTAGAGCGGAATACACTTTCATTGCGTTTACATTTTTTATTTGAACTAATATATATATATATATATATATATATATATATATATATATATATACGTATACATATACATGTGTGAGTTTCTATGTAATAGTGTGGATATGAATTAATAAATGTGTCCTCTCTGCATTTAAGTACTGTAAAAAATCTGTTTTTATAAAATAAATACAAATTGTACTTTTTAATGGTGTTCGCGAGTAATAATTGTGAGGTGCATGTTACTGAAAAGTACATTTTATTCTTCTGGCCTTACGTGTGGTTCTAGATAAATGTGTCTATGCGGAGAAAGCATGATGCGTTTTCCCGAAGTACTCTTGATTATTGAACATAAATCGTTTTTATAATGCGACAGCGCGTTTTATCCACATAATTACGCAGAATCGACTTATCCTTATTTAAAATAGTCACATGTGTATAAAAATGACTATGTCATTTATTATAATTTGATAATTCCTCTCATGATCAGTGTGTGTAAAGTTGCGTATTTCGCAGCACGATGTTGCGAAATTGGAAATTTCATCAGTCTAAGGGAATATAATACAAAATAACTAGCGGAATTAATGTGTAAACGTAAGATTTCAGAGCTCCGTCAATGCAATGCAAGCTTCATGTATAGTTCTGAAATTTGACTATTAAATTACTTTCATGCAATAATAGCGCACAAAAGCTCATTTTTCATATAAAACTGGCTTTATTTCTGCACAACAAGCCAAAGAAGTCATTCAAAGCAGATTTGAATTTCCAAAATTGTCTTAGCCAACCTGAACAACACTTATTAGTTATTCTTCTTCGATAACATCTGTCAGAGGAGCATTTCTTTGAGCTCTCCAACAATTAATTAGTTTACAAAAGGAGCATTGTGTCTTTGATAATTGAGATACACCTTAAAAGCCAGCATGGGTTCACATATTCAAAACTATTAGCAACAGAATAAATAAATATAAAATATAAATAACAAATGGAAGTCAACTTCTATTATATTTTAAAATAATGCTTCATTTCTTCTTACCTTTACTAAGATTCGATCTACGTCGACCTGACCCGGAAGAAGATGAACCTCCAGCTGCACCAGCATTTGACATAATGCCTGCAAGTCTTAGTGTAACTGAGGGATCTCCAGCGAAAATATTTGTAAAAACCAAAGGAAATCCTCGTCCGAAAGTTCAATGGTACATCAACGGCGACATTATTTCCTCAGTGAGTGTGAATGTGTGTGTGTGTGTGTGTGAATTTGTTCTAATCCAACTGTTATCCGTTAAAAATTTAATAAAAAAAAATTTCCCGCAATGTAATCACTTATTATGAATAGGATCAAAACACTACTGAAATATGTTGATGAAGTACAATTACGAATTTCATGTTAGTGAGTTTATCTGATGTTAGATAATCTCGTCTGAAGATTTCTGTGCAATGGCTTTCAACACGATAAAATAGTTTTATTCAATTTATGTAAAAAGTGAAACGACAATCCTACCAAATCATTTAGAAATTACACCCGTTCAGTCGTCTTTTGTCAGACAACCATCAAACAACATTGGACCGAAACTAAAATTATGAATATTTGCTGAAAATGAACAAAATTAAAAAAAGGGTATCTTCATTTCATAAAAAGGTCAATAAACTTCGGCATCGGATTGAAATTTATAAAATAATTTACAAATAATGTCTGAAGGCTTCATTATGATTTGTCAAATTTAATAAATAGACCAAAAATGTGTGTGACTAAAGAGTTTCAAAAATAAAAAAGACAGACTATTTAATTATCAATTCAGCTAGCGCATACGCTTGCTTAGCTAATATTGGATCGTATGCAGTGTCTTTCTTCGTTATTGCTCATTCGCTCAATAGATTGAACTGTTCATGTGTTTATTGTCCATTTGTTGTAAGTACTTGAAATATTTGGTCATATACCAAACAAAATGCAAATGTCCGTACAATCTTTTGAGTGTTTTTAATAAATATTCGGCCAAACAAATTAAAATGACGGCGGGAAAGGAATTTATTGAAGGCTCCTGTTTTTAAAAACGTTTAACCGGTAAAGCAATCTTTGTTGCCAAAGTTGAGCTACTGATCAAATTTATAGTTTCCAATTTTTAATGGAATATTTATTTCGCTATAACCACGATGAAGTTAAAATTAATTACCTTCAGCTTGCATGTATTACCCGTTCTCATTTGTGTCTAATATGGCTTCATGTTACTTTATTTATATTTATTATTCACAACGTATGGTTTTCAATTATTATAACCAAGGTTGCGGTCTTGATATAAACACCTGACCCATTAATTACTTACATATGTCAGTATAAACTAGCAATTCAGAGGTGTAGAAAAGGTAATTCATCCAGTAGACTATCTTGTCCTGATAACCATCCCAATGGAATTTGCTGCGGCAGGGATGGTTTCAGTATGGAGCAGCAGATTGAAGGATGCTCAGGTTTATCCTGTCCGTGCAAATTCTGGAATAAAATTTGATAGGCCCCTACAGGACGAAACCGGTCTACTGGATGAATTGCCTTTTCTACACTATACAATTCTTAGTTTATACCGACATATGTAAGTAATTAATGGGTCAGGTGTTTATATCAAGACCGCAACCTTGATTATAATAATTGTTATCACCACCCGCGCAACCAATGTTCGTTTAATTATATAAATGGTTTTCAATTTTTAATGGAATATTTATTTCGCTATAACCAAAAAGAAAATAAAATAAATTACCTTAAGCTCGCATGTATAAACCGTTCTCAGTTGGGTCTAATATGGTTCCACGTTGATTTATTTGTATAGATCATTACGACAATCATTGTTATTGGGCATTCTCAGTTATCCATAGTTCGTCTGTCTACGTAAAAGACGAAATTCAACCAATCCTTATTCGGTAAACTAATGAACCCGTAATAATACAGCAACCATTCGCATACACCTAATCCATTAAGCGCTATTTGTAACATGTTATGCGGTGTACTTGATCGAAAAAATTACCTTTTTATCCTCTGGTAGGTTAGACTAATCAAAAACTCGCGTTTGTTAAAACTGCGATACTTGATCTTCATTGCATGGTGGATGAGTTGCGAGACAATGAAGCTCTTGTAGCCTGGTTTGAGCTTTGTCCTCCGTAATTCAGAATAGTGACGCAACCGTCTTACATGAAAACTTCTATTTTTTTCTTATGCAATCTTTAATTTCTACTGGCAACTTAGATATCACAAAAGTCTGCACATTAATTGAATTTTATAAATATACGTCTATTTATAATTTATCAGATATTAGTTTGATCCATTGCCTTTTTTAAAACTCCTATAATAAAAATGAAAGATATAATGATAAAATGTGCACATTTTTAAGAGTAAAACATGTTTCTGCCGTTTCCCATTAACATATGTTTATCGCATTTTACATTATTTCTGATAGACCGGTCAGTATGGTAATTGGCGCATCTATCAGGATGGCTGGATCAACCATTTGGAATACAACCGTGTTGGATTTGCGGGGCGCTTTGAAATTCGTGTGGTCGCGAAAAATCAATATGGAGAAGCTACTGCGGATGCAGTACTTGAGATAACACCTCCGATCGATTATCGCCCTGAATTGCGTCACATTCAACCAGGTAGATAAAATTTATTTACGCTCAGTACAAAAAAATTTCCTTTGTTATGTATCAGAATGATTTTGAAGCTATACTATTTCGAAACTTAAATCTACCAAAATGATTCTATCACACATTACGAAGCGGGATTCTAAGCACCTTAAACAACGCTTTAATTGATTTCAAATTACGTAATCTATTGCGAGTTTAAAATATAATCTATGCCAATTTTTAACATTTATATGTTTTTATGCTTAATCAGAAAGAAACGCCTAAATATTATTCAAATTCATATTACAAAATTGAACGTTAAGACAAATATTTATGAAGGATAGGTGGACTGCCCCATATAACATGCCAAAATATATTGTGGGTATAGGGCGCATTGTCGGCTCTTATTAATGAGTCGCTAGTAAGCACGAAACGAATGTGTACATGAGGTTATACGTTCTGTTCATGCTGTCTTTGGTTTATCCTTCTGTTCATATTTGATCTAATTTGTTACTAGGTGCGCAACACCTAATACACAACTGCATATATTTTAGATGTCAGCAACAAACAATAGCTCACTAATAATAATACTACTACTACTACTACTACTACTACTACTACTACTACTACTACTACTACTACTATTACTACTACTACTGATAATACTACTAATACTACTACTACTACTACTACTAATACTTATACTACTACTAAAACTGCTGCTACTACTATTACTACTACTACTACTTTAACTACAGCAACTCCTACTACCACTATTTCAACTACTACTACTGCTACTACTACTAATACTAATACTACTTTTACTACTACTACTACCACTACTTTTACTATTACTACTATTACTACTACTACTACTACTACTACTACTACTACTACTACTTCTACTTTAACAACTGCAACTCCTACTACCACTATTTCAACTACTAATACTACTAATATTACTACTACTACTACTACTACTAATACTACTACTACTACTACTGTTACTATTACTACAACTAATAATAATATTGTTATTACTGCTAGTACTACAATTACTATTTTACTATTATTACTGCTGATATTACTATTATTATTAGTACTAGTCATACTAGTACTACTAATACAACTAAAATTAATACTCCTTTAATAAAAATCTATAGCTATATATATATATATATATATATATATATATATTAAAGTGCATAATTTAATACTTAATTTAGAAATTAGATTATCAGACAATTATTATTCATTACAAATACCGTGACGAGTTACGAGCAGACTCATGTCAATAAAATGCGGATGCTTACGCATTAGGCGTGCTGCATTTAATTTTTAGTTGGTCCATCTAAGATCACAGTGATTGGTCATTGTCAACATAAACTAAGAGGCAATCTCGCGCACGCTTATGTTTTGTGCTTACTCACGACTCATCAGAGAGGAACTTGTACTACGCCCAAAAACGCAACTAGATTTAACTAAGCGATGTGAGAAACAGTAGAAACACCAATTTGAAATGAAGTCTTTCACAGAATGACTGCATTAAACGAACCGTGTAGAATCCTTGCTAAACCGGTCACGATTACCGAACTCGAGGCTTTTTAAATGTTTAAATTTTACAGATACTGAGAATAACAATCATTGCGAACGCCAGCAGAAGCCTTATACTTTAGCCTTGACGGGCAAATATTTTATATTTTCAAGGTAGTAAACACATTAATCAATAGAGCATATTATAGATATACATATTTATGTGTTAGTTATTGTATTCAATGCAAAAAAATGTCAAATTGAACAAGAAGGATATGCCAAAGTCAGTATTAACAGAGGGAATAATCTCATCAACACGTGTTTGCTGCTTGTTGTTGACTCATCTGAAGGAGCTGGAACTACATCCTAAACGCGCTATACATTTTGGCAAAAAATATGGAACGGTCGGATGGTGTTATCTCCTATATTTATGTGTATTAAAGTAGTTTTCGGCTCAACTTCATATAAATATTTTAACAGTGCTAGTTGAAGGCCAATTCATTATCTGTAATACTCATCGATCCTGTAAAGAATAGCATCACCATGATTTTGAATAAAGGCTAACTTTCTCCAGCATTGCGAACGATAACCATTCTAAACACCTGCTATACCAGCAACAACCTTATAATCTAGCCTGTATGAATAAATTTGCTATTAGGAATGATATACCTTAGGCTTAAACGTGAAGAAGAATGTATACGTGTAATTGCTATTTGTTTCTGTAAGAATTTCGACTTATGTTTTTGCATTTTTTCAATTTTTATATGATATTCGTCTGTTATCGCAGCATTTGCTGTAAATTATATTTTCATTGACTGTTTCATCCATCATCAGATGTTTCAACAATAATAATTTAAACCACCAGCTTAATTATTGGTGTTAAAATATATGAAGTATAACTCGGGCAAAATTGTGTGAATTAAGAAGAAAACCATGTAATCAAATGTAGCCACCGTAAAAGAATTTAGTAATTTTATTATACAAAACTAAGAATAAAAATATCTTTTGGTTAAATTTAAATGTGTATATTTCGAGTTATGTAGAAGAAAAAATATATTTGTTAAAATGAATTCTCTTTCGATGGGTTTTGTCGAATTCTATCCTCCGCTGCAATGTAGGCAACGAAGAAATAGCTAATATCTTTGACAAACAGTTTCATTAAAAACAGGAAGCTAAGAAATAATAACGTACATAACTTGAGTGTATTGTCGGCTGTTTTCGAAAACGTGCTTCGTACAGCCAATCTTTCAGCGTTTCTCTCAGAAGGCGTACTATAAAAAAGTAAAATAAAGTTTGGTGTATTGAACTATTTACTATCCTACAGGTAGCAAACAGCCTTCAAACAAACTATTGCGCTGAATTTTAACAACATCCATGTAATTGCTTTTTTTTTTGGTTTGACAAATCAAAAGTAACTGTAGTCTTTGAGTCTTTATGTGGCGTTTTCAAATAATATTAACTGGACAAAAAATGTAAGAGCACAAGATGCTGTAGATGATCAATATGGTTGGGCTTCATCAGCAATAACAGGAAAATGATGACTACACTCTTTACAGAATTGCCAACTAAACATCTTGTGGAGCAGCCATTTAAAATTAACAAACAAACATGCGAAGATTTATTGTTCTATTTGAACAGAGCTCATATATGCTTTTGTTCTGATAAATATGTGGAAACGGTCGAGATTTTTCGTTTGTGACGTAGTAAGTACTATGCGAAGGTGACCTGCCAAGCCATACCAGTATGGTTTTGTATTAAACTCATAAATAATTTCCATTAAACCTGGTTTAAGTTATCCGTTTAACGAAGTAGGCATGGGTTCTTGAGAGAAAGGCAATGGTGAAGCAAAGCTGATCACCATTGCACTGTCTAGGTATTATGTGTGTAAAACACTCGCTTTTAACGTTCTAAAACTTGAAAGTCCTCGGTCAATAATTTGGCAACTGATTTCAATCTACTTCGTACAAGGACGTTTTTAAAATTGTTCAATAATTTTATTCTAGACAATCCGTTTAAAAAGATGTTTGCATTGAAGCATGTGGAACGCTCGCCAGAATTATCGCAAAAACTGAATCAACCAAAGGCTCATGCCGTGGCACTTCGCCGAATAGAACGTGGTACGTGTTTAGCTATTTTATTCTAATCAAATTATAAATCATATCTGGATTAATCCCATTTTTAAGCGAATCAATGAATACAATAATTTGCTAGTTAAGGTTTACATTATCAAATGTTGTATACGATGAATTAGACAGTATTTTTAATTATATTTTATTATCTATTTACTAAAAATACCTATTTAAAAAGGATTATTTACGATTAAAATGGACGCATACGTACAAAAAAGTGTGACATTGTACTGTATATTCCTAAGTCTAGACTTCATATGAAATCGGTGCATTTACCCAGGTAAAACTTATCACCAGCCTTTCCGCTGTACCTTGCTCAGGACAGCCAGTTCATATGCCAGTTATTTTTAAGGCAACAGGCGAATGATACGCCTATTATTGTGCGATGAAACGAAAAATTATCGTAACTTTGGTATGAACTTGGTAAAAATGTTATTATCAAGGCACAGTATTCTAGATAAGGTAGGTCGAACTCTGCACCTCATTTAAAAAAATGAGGATGATCTATGCACATTTTGGAGTAAATTTGTTAATAGGAAATCATTTAAAACAATTCCATTCTTTGATGTATTTTCTTTCTTATTTACGAACAAATCATTAACAATTCCAAATTTATGATTTGTAGGTGTCTATTTCAGAATAACTTGCTAGAATTTCATCCGATTTGATAGCTAAACTTACTAAAATGTTATAACTAAAAGTTTAAAAAAAATTAATTTTGCGTAATGTAGTGCAGTGAATAAAGTCAAAGGTTCCTAGAAAATGTATCCAAGTTTGGGCACTGCTGATGGAAAATTTCTTAAATGCACTTGAAGAGTTCCCAGTAATAACAAAATCGGTCTTCTGGATGAATTGCCTTTGCTATCTTACACAATTTTTAGTTTATATCGATAAGTGCATATAAAATGCGATTGGTGTTTATATCAAGCTTACAACCTTGATCATAAATTTAATAAATAATAAAAAGCTCTTTAATGTGCTTTATATATTCATTCCTGAAAAATGAGAAGAAAACGCTGTGCAAGCAATAGACGGCGTATATCTTAAAAATCCCTCCACGAATTTTTTTGCCAATAAACTATTTTAATTATTGAATAATACAGAAGAAGTTATATTGATGTGTTGTATTAAAATTCAATTTTATCATTATACTGGAGAATTTGTTATTTGTGTTCAATTATATTGTTTTAACTAATAGTATCATTCAAATATTAACAAACATCTACATAATGTAACTTTTTATCAAATTCACATGGTTGTTTACATTTTTTCACTAAATCACTCTACTCCTGCATATAACTAATCTATTATGCAGCTTCAGAGAACAAGGGGAAGTTTACAAATGATTCAAGTGTTTTTGAAACGGAGAATCTTTACGCTGAGACTCAGGCACGTCTACGGTCGAATCGTGCTGGAAATACGCCATCATCGTTTGTACCAGTGTCGCAGCAATTACCCACAGGGCAACCCCAGCCACAAGTACAACACCAAGTACCTGTTGCAGCACCAACTCAGCAACAGTACAGACCACCGGTTCCACAACAACCAACTCCTCAACCACCTCGGCCAGTACCACAACCTCAACCTGTTATGGCTGGTGGACAGGTAAGAAATATTTTCAAAATATGTGATCGATTTTGGCTAATTTATTATATGACATATTAGATGAACTTCACATATGTGAATTTTAGTTCGGCCAATTTTGTGCATTTCTAATTTGAATTTAGAAATACATCGTGTACACAACCATACATTGATTATAAAACTGGTACACACAACACAATTAGCAAAAAGCAATTTCCTTTTCGCCAGAACTCAAATTGACTGTAATAACTGGTACTATATATAGTCATTTTTTATGAGCACCAGGGAGGAAGTCCGATTAAGCAAATACATTATGCAACATAAAACAGAAATCTGTTTATATTCAAATTATGTAAAAATTGTCTTCGTTTATTTTGAATGTAACAAAACCGCTGTGCCTAATTTTTTTCATTTATTCTTTGACGAAATCCCACAAATCCGCCTGACTTGGAGTGTGAATTTTTTTGAAAAAAATGTTCAGTTATTGCAAAAAAACCCACTCCCATGCCAGCTCTGTTTAGTTTAACATTCTCTTAAATATGCCTCATAAAAAAGCGAATAACGTCACTCTAGAATGCAACAGGTATTCGGAAATAAAGCTTTTTGAGTCGAGATTCCGACGCAAAAATCGAATTTTCCACTTTCCCATTTGGCTGGTTATGGATTTAAATTGCAACCATTGTTATACCTCTGAGCACATAATTATTTTCAAATGTCCAAAATGCGATGCATATTTTGCGAAAACTTCAAGAAAACTGGTACTTTTTCACAGACCACAACTGAGACCTTCTACTTTTAATGGCCTTATCTTATTTGAATTAAAGTGAAATTTTATGATTGATCTCTCCGCTGGATAATGACACCTATGGAAATTAATGTCATACAAAATTTTTAATTTGGTCATTTTAATGCATTTTTTATTTTGAATTACAAATTAATCGTGTTTCGAGGCGTACGTTTATTATTAAGTTTGCAATCACAACGTTTAAAAGCCAATTTTCCTTTCAAATTGAGTTTTAACGAAAAATGGCACTTTTAAAATATGAAGTGTATGCCTTATTGAATACAAAGTAATGCTGCGTTATACAATTTTTTCAAGTAAAATTTCAAATTGATCATGTGTGGCTTGGCTATGATAATAATAGGATGCCTTCTTAAACGCCTCATCATAACTTCCGGGTTAGTTTGGTGGTTAATATTTTGAAAGTCACTACCGTGTGCCTTCATCATACACGTCATCAATGTAGTTTTCAAACAACCAAATACAAAGCATAAAACGATCAACAGTTTAAAAAAATATCATATTACTAATGAACACCAATAGCAAAAAGATTGGTGAAAAACTCTTTCGAAAACCCATGTGTGTTTTTTATTTGCATAAATTGAATGTCCTAATCCGACGTCATAAAAGAGATTGCAGTAAACACAGTGCAAATTGTCAAAAGTTGAGGTGTGGACGCATTCACTTCAAGGTTGATTTCGCGGAATTTTGCCAATTTGGCCATAACTCGCATTCGGCATTTAACAAATTAAACGAGTTACGAAGTTAAGCATGCTAGAAAATTTTAGTTTGGTAGCCATCACAATACGGCCTTTCTTTAAAAGGCTTCCTCATAATTTGTGCGTATATTGATTTTCTTGGTGTGGATATTTTTATTTTAAATTTTTCTTATAGATAGAGCATGAATTACACGCAATAACTCGTAAAAGATATATTCCATGTGACACTATCTTGTTCATGAGGAAATCAATAATTCGTGAAATTATTTCGATTATACTAATAAGTCTTATTATCATCAAACAGTTCGAATATGTCTCTTGATTATCTGCGGATTCATCTGTCTATATATTATGATTTAAGTATAATTTTATGTTATACGAACTCGCCCACAAAAAAGAATTATATATATATATATATATATATATATATATATATATATTTATGCGCGTATATTTGTATATATATGCATATATATATATATATATATATATATATATATATATATATATATATATAAATGCGCGTTTATTTGTATATATATATATGTTTATATGAGCATATATAAATATATGTGTATATTTGTATATATATATATATATATATATATGTGTGTATATTTGTAAATATATGTATATAATCCTACTGGTAGGGTCGAGCCCTGTCAGCGACCAATTCTGGATAGTACGTGATGAGTTCCCAATAAGGACGAAACCGGTATACTGGATGAATTGTCTTTTCTACACTATACAGTTCTTAGTTTATACTGGCATATGCAAGTAAATAATGGGTCAGATGCTTATATCGTAAATCGATATCTGAAAATGTGAAGGTGTATACATGTGGTGTTCAAAATGTTATAGCTTCATAGAAATTTCAACAATTATTTTGTTTCTATGCTAATAGCTGCGCTGTGAGCATATATGCATGTATTTATTAATCATGGCCGATATAGCAACAGATTAGTATATATACACCTAAATGGGAAAATCAGTCAACTGGAATTTAAAATTGATGTCTAGTCAACGCATGCGTTTTCAATTCACATGCTACTCGTCAGTAGGAGATGAATTCTGTTCGCTGAATTTGTGTTTTTGTAGTAGATCTTTTCGTTACCAACTTCATAGATATAGGCAACACGCATGAAATTCTTAAATTCACATTAAATGTAAACCTCCGGAAGGCTTCGACATATAAAGTCAAATTTATCGTATCTTTTAGTTAAACAACTCTTAGAGCATGAAGAGCTGACACCGTCAGCCGTTTCTGGACATATATTTGAAATTGGACACCGAACCAATGGAAAATATTTCTCATTTTGCACAAAGCAATATCCGAAATATTAGTATGCTTACATGTACCATTTTATATAAATCAATACGGACACAGGCTTGTTATTCAAAATTTCCACCAACACGAAATTTTGCTCGACTAGCTACGAATCTCACAAATCAACAACAATTTACTAGTATCGTGGTTTTCCAAAAACACAAATTAGATCAACATCAACATACATTCGATCGGACAGGCAACAAACTTGATTAAAAGCATTTTCGCAAACAGCATCACTGTCATAATTAACATTGGCCAAAACTGCTAAATAATATAATCGATCAACACTGCAATCTGCGTAACATACGCTTTTACGAAGGCGACAAGTAAACCTCAAGAACAATACGATACGAAAGAGAACATTCGGTGAAAAAAAAGTTATTACGCACAAGGGCCACCAAATCGAACACCTGGTCAAATCTTAATCCATCAACACAGGAATATCCCTATTTAAAATAAAAAAAGCTAAAAATGATACCCACACTTACACAGATACGCACGAATACACACACGCATACATATTCACCAATCAACACACAGCAAACAGTAAACCGGAGAATGAAACCTGTTGCAATCCACAATTATGTATTAGGTGTTGCGCGCCTAATAACAGATTAGTTCATATATGACCCACTATATATTTGAATGAGGAATGGGGTAAAATAGGACGGTACAAACTCCTATACGTATGTGTAAACCTGCGTTAGTGAAACTAGCTTCATATAAATTCTTCGACAATGCGACTTCAAAGCTAACTCACTATAAATAATATAATTACTGAGTCTTTAAAGGGTACCAACACTTTGGCTATTGTGTCAGTACCCGATACCAAAATTATGGTACCGAAATGTTACTTGGTTGCCATCCTCTGAATCATAGGGAAATCCTGAACGTATATAAATAAAATTTTGTAATGTTTAGTCAAGTATTCTCGAAATAGTTATCCACAATAAACGTACACTTTGTGATTAAATGTGTCTTGCGTAGCGATAATATATATTAAATTTTGTATTAGGTAATGCATACCTTGTATCAATTTTATTCAAATATTAACAGAAGGATAAACCAAAGTCAGCATGAATGATTGGTATAATCGAATGTACAAATACGTTTTGGGGTTGCAAACAACACATTGCTAGATACAGTTGGACGGTGCCCTCCTCTTATCCCACATTGCTCATCAAAATATATAGTCGGTTGAAGGCGTCGTACCTGCTCCTGCTGGTGAGTCGCCTGTAAGCACGGAACGAATGTGCAGATGAGATTATAAACTTCGTTCTTGCTGACTTTGGTTTATCCTTCTGATACAATTTGAACAAATTTATTGATAGGTACACAACAACATTTCGTCGAGTTTGTCAGTGCATCACCCTTGGTTTTTTTGTGCTACATAAGCTAATAATCATGTGTATGAACTCCGAATTCATATACCTTCTTACACTTTTTCTTAGGACGTCAATTTTAAATCGACCAGCATATTTTATAATAGAAGTTTGCTTCAAATGTTTATTTATTTCCCTAAACTCGCATCCACTTTGTACTATTTTACAAGTCATTTTGCTGTTGCATAACTGTTCCACTTTTTTCATCCTATCATACTGTTAATTTCTGTGTCTTTGTTTTTCTTTGTTTCTATTTGTCTTCAACTATTTTCATTTAAATATTTGTTTGTTTTGTCAATGTTAAGTATAAAAAAAGACTCGCTTGGGAACCTATACCTTGCCGTTTGTTCCTAAATTGTTCAATGTTACGATGTTCATTCACCTAAAAAACAAACATCTACGTGCCAATATATATATATATATATATATATATATATATATATATATATATATATATATATATATATGTGTGTGTATATTTATATAAATAAGGAATGGGGACGATTGCATTTGTTGTTTGACTTAAAACAGTCTAATTCGCCACCAGAGCATGTTTTACGAGATATGCATTACCAGAAGCCCCCAACTGCCTCGAATGCAGTAGAAGATAGGCCGCCTAAGATAAATACAAGTGTGAATGATTCTTCGCCTTGTCTAACAATCAATGCTCAAAATTGGCCAGATAATTTTTCCAAACCATGCTTAGAATTGAATAACACTGGTCATGCAATCAAATTAGATTCCAATAAAGAAAGCTCTTTTGCAACCTTGTCTGATAACGAGCTAAAAAATATGCATCAACAGCCAAATGATGAAATAATGTCTTTGCATTCAAGTGTTGCACTCGCACAGCCTAGTATATCTGCAAATAATCACGCGGAGAATAGCAAATGTACAAAACTGATCGACTCCACATCTGGTCGGCAAAATGCAGGCAATTTTAATGACGCAAAGAAAATGCCAGATGGGCCAAATTTTATGCAACAAGAAGAAAATGAAAATTTGTCCACTTTACAAAATTGTTCAAACGAAAATTTCTGTTGCATTAATGATATTAAATCATGCACTGGAAATGAACACACGAGTGTGTCACAACAAGAACAGCAAATAAACAGACTTTGCGAGAACGGAAATGTTGTGCTCAATGATCGGGCAAAAGAAATGTTTAAAGAGGAATTGACCAGAGAAGAACAGGAAATTGTAGAACTACTAGAGCGACTTCCAGAAGGCAAACCAAAGGTAAAGAAGTTTACCGAAAATCAATATATTACTAATGGTACGATGACGATATGCAAAACAAATAAATCGGTACATGAACTTTTTCCCGATGAGGAAATTTGCAAGCAATCGGAGGAAAAAGAGATAATACTAAATAAAGAAATTCAAACAGTCCATAAAGTTGTTAATGAATCTAACTCCAAAGGCATCTTTGATGAATCCACGGTAAGAATTACATCTAAATTTGAAAACAATGTTTTGATTCATTTCGCTGTCTATTCGTTGTCATTTGAAATTATATCTTTCTTTATGAGCAACTGATGCATGTTTATGCTTGAAAAAATGTTCAACCATCAGAGGTCATCGTTAAAACTTTTCGAAATATAGCAACTCTAAGCGTGTAACTTTGATTTCATCTTTTTACAATGATAAAATAAGTACATAAATATTTATTTCATGATTTCCATTGACTTCGAGATTGGTTTTACTGCTTAGAAAATGTTTATTTTATTTAGTCAAATCGTAAACAGGCAGCGTATACACTACCCTAAATATAAAATTCACTGAATGCGTTGGCGGTGATAACAATTGGTTAAAACAAGGTACGAGCTTGATTTATACATAAATTTTGCAGAATGACCTAATCGTTTTAGTAAAGAAAGTTTATCCATAATGCGATTCCGTTCTGATTGAGAACTTTTCAAGTGTTGTCCAGAAATTTTCCGCAGATGGGGCTCGAATCCTGTCGTATACTACACAAAAGTTTCACTTTACAAATATGTATATAATGGGATTGGTGCTTATATCAAGCTTGCCAACTTGATTTGATTAAATATCTGAACTTAACACTTTGTTTAAACGCTTACACAGCATGTTTGTGCTGACACGATTGTCTTACACTAATATCCAGAAAGCACTAGCCGTTATATTATAGACGTTCGTAGGTTAACGTACACCCATATATATTTCTTGATTTTACAGGCCAGATTACTGGTGTAAATTTCCGTTTAGTATTCGGATTAATTTGGTTAAAAGCTTTTTTTATTACCACTAACATTTCACAACTCTCTATAAATAAACTTACTGTATTAGAGGAA
This sequence comes from Eudiplozoon nipponicum, assembly GCA_029291075.1. Classification (NCBI taxonomy): domain Eukaryota; kingdom Metazoa; phylum Platyhelminthes; class Monogenea; order Mazocraeidea; family Diplozoidae; genus Eudiplozoon; species Eudiplozoon nipponicum. The sequence goes on from JAQBSW010000915.1 coordinate 101,321, forward strand.
ATTGGTTGACAAACTCAACTGCATGCGTGAAGCTGCTGTTTATCAAACTCAAATTCTGAGGAATTTTAGCTAGGAAGAAAATCGATTTAAGAGCATTTGATGTGAATTTAAATAAAATCTTCATCATTTATAGCCAGAAATATCAGGCACGACTTGGAAAAGCAATTTAATGTTTTATTTTATTTAAATAGTTATGCAATTAAATGACTTTTGAGCTAAATATACAATAATAAAAAAGTAAAATTATATTATTTACTATCTGAAATTTTAATGAAGAATTTTCTGTTTTCCAATTATAAACCCGTTATTATTATTATTATTTGTTTTTGTCTGAAATTTTGAGTTTGTAATGCAACGCATTTTACTAACTTAACTTTTGTCTGTTTCTAATAAAGAATCTAATCCATACTGTAGACAGTTTAGTTCGAAGTAACAAAATTATTAGTATAATCCTGTATTTGAACATCCATTTATTTATTTTATTTGTCTGTAAATTGTTTATATAGCAAAGAATTACATCAATCCATATTACTCTTTTAGTTTGACTTCTTCGTAAAATGCGTGAACAAATGTACGGTGAAGAAATATCAGTGACAAATATTCCTCGTTATATATTGGCTGTATGAAAACACTAAGTTGGCGTTGTCTGATGCAGGGCGGAAAATTCACGTTTAGGGATGTCATTTTCGTGGATGTTTCGTCACTTACAACTGACGAATAATCTCTAACTGGACTACATCATTTTCTGTAATCTGGAACAATATTTTCAGTCAGACACACTTACTTACATTCTATTATTACTAATTAAGCATTAAGCGTTAACTTTACATTAACGGAACTCGTATCTTTAGGCGAAATAGAATGAATCGTACCGGGACCCTTCGAGCAACAGTTGACGCTAGATCTATTTAGAGCTGGGCAGTCATAAGACCAGTAATTTCTATGACAACAATTAAAAATAGATAAATTTAAAAAAAATCATAACGAAAATAAATTAATGACTCAAACGGCAAAATAAATCACTAATTAAATCAAGTATGCAGACGTGAATTAAAGACTGATCAACAATTTATGTAACTAGTCTCACTACAAGGTTTGATCAAGTCTGGACATCATTAGAGCATGAAATCCTACAAACTACCACGGATAATACTGTAGTTAATCTTATGATATAAAAAACTGAGATATTAATGCACCTCTGGTGAATTGGCGTACAGTGGAATTGAATTGAGCCCACCTACAATGCTCTCACGAAAATTGTTTTTTGTACATTTTGCCACACGTATAAAAGTTAAAAAATAAATCATTATCGATTGCGAGCAATTTGAAATACTTCTTATAATGTTGTTTCCAGACGTAATATGAACACTCATCTCATCTATTTTAACATTATAATATAATAATCATTAGTCAAACTGTCGAATGAAGTTATATTTTAACAATAATTTTTTGCGCGGGTGGTGGTAACAATTCTTTAAATCAAGTTTGCGAGCTTGAAGTAAACACCAATCCCATTGTATTTAACCAGTCGTCGAAAAACATAACAAAACTACCGCCAGCCGCAACGCACTGACTCGTTTCGACCATCCTTGATCATCATCAGAGTACGACGGCAAACTGACTATCGAGGATCAAACCGCATTGAATATATATGGAATTCAAATTTAGATGTGCGGCTCTCACCTCTAGCAGTCTCGCATACATTGAACTTGACTAGATTTATCGGCTGCACAATTTCTATGCAGTCACGAGCATTAACTGTTTGTAGATTTCGCCACATATACATATATAGGCAATACAATTTAACAATAATTGTTTGCGCGGGTGGTGGTAAAAATTCTTTAAATCAAGTTTGCGAGCTTGAAGTAAACACCAATCCTATTGTATATTTGTTTTGTTGTTCGACCAATGTGCAAATACTTTCAGTTTATTATATAAATGCTTCGATTAAATATTATTTCCCAATGTAGAGTGGTGTATGTTCTATTATGACAGATTTCGGATAATTAGTTGGAACTGTACGTCAAAAATGATGTCATATAGCCTCCACCTGAAGGAAAGGATGACCAAGAAACATTATTTATTATATGAACAACAAGTGTTTGTAGTGTGCAGCAGTGTGGCCTTGTGACGAAGCAGACGTGCCCAGGTTCGAGCTCTGTTCGCGGCGAATTCGTGATGAGTTCCGAACAAAGGCAAAACCGGTCTGCTGAATGAATTTCATTTTCTGTATTATACAATGCTTAGTTTATATTGAAAAATGTATGTTCATCACTAACTATCGAGGAATTTGCCTTCGTACTCTGATAAAGGCCACGGAAGTTTGAAACGCTTCATTACGTGTGACTGACGGAAGTTAAATACAACAGGATTAGTGTTCACTTCAAGCTCGCAAACTTGATTTAAAGTATTGGTACCATCACCCGCCCAATCAATGATTGTATTATTATTTTATTGAACTCATTAACATTCGATAGATTGTGCGGTTCCATGCATATTGTGTAAATTACTTTTCCATGTATAAAAGTGTTGACGGGAATCATTTGTAAGTAGGTCACGTTATGGTGGCCACACCGTTAAATAATTTTACATGTCAATTTTACCACTGTGTGCATACATGTCGATATTTTTATTGTAGACAATGTCACTGTATACGGCTACATTAGCTTTTCACAATTTTACTATAACTAACTCGTAGAAAGAATATAAGTAATTTCATGCTATTGAGCTCATGCAACAATTTTTATTTATTATTTGTCATTAATCAAAGTATTGACCAGGTTACAATATTTCATAGTATCAATTTCAAATTATTGCAGGCTTAACATATTTTTATTTCACCATCGTTCGCTTGCAATTCACTTGTCATATTTCTAAAATGTCTAGTAAAATGTGTACAAAATATTTGTTTATTAAAGCATAACAAAATTCACTTTGTTCACTTGATTCTTCGTCACATTCCAGGAATTGTGACCCATTCATGCAAAAATCATACACTTTCATAACCATATAATCTTTTCACTAATTTCGTCAAATTAGAAATTATGAGCGCGTTGTAGACTTGTGGAAAATTTCCATGTCCGACGTGCACTCATAGAAACAAAAACTGTAACATACATGCATTTCTGCCGTAAGATAACGAATTATAAGAATAATAAGCCATTCAAGAAAATCGAAGAATGCCGAACCAAAGGACGTTTGATATCATATTTTACACGAAGTGGAGTTAGCTTCCTTTGTCTTGGTAATTTCCTGTCAATGTTACCCGAGAAGGTTTTCTCTTAACATTTCGCCCGAAGGCTTCTGATAAAATGTAAAATAGTTCCATTATTAGTCGTTGAATTTTACTGGTTAGTTACAACGTACACTGCATGTGTTTTATTGACGCAGATAATTCTCGTATGGTAAACACAATTTAAATTAATCTAAATTAGTCAAAGCACATCGGGTTAACTTCAAACTTTTTAACCTTTTAAAAATATTCTATAAGTCTTTAACAAGCTGACATCTTCCCGTGTAATTTTTCTTAAATATGCCCATTGTCTTATCAACATGCACTTAAAATGCTCCAGGAAATAATGCAAAATAGTCAACAATCGAATATTGTAACCGCAATGAACAATATGCAAATAACGGGCTCTGAAGATGCTGATGTCATTGAAATGCCTTTTCCCACCTCAGATGGGGCTCAGGTAAGAACACCATGCAGGTAGATTTAGAAGCCACATAAAAGCAAGCAAAGGTATATTGTGTAATAAATGTTTTCGTTTTTTATTTGGTTCAATTTTTGCAAGATGTGTGAGAATGTGAACGCGTGAAACTAATTTATGTTAATTATATTGTGCACTTTCTATTTTTCTAAGGTGCAAATAAGTATTATTTTTTCTTTCTTACACTTAATGTAGATTAATAGTTTCTAGTTGAAGAATATGAATATTTATGTTTGATTACCCAAGAAAGAATGTGTTTATGTTTTAAAGTTGCTGTTTGTTAATATTTTAAAATTTTATATTTCTGACCAGGTAAATGCTCTTTCTGTTTAAAAAGGACCTCAAAATTTTTAATTATATTTTTGATTCAAATATATTAAAACAAGAAATTCTTTACGAAACCTGTTTCCATTAAGCAAAAAGTCTCTCCAATAAAGTGTTAAAAATTGTATCGTGCAGTCATTTAAATAATTATATTCCAGATAATAAATTTAAAGATTTTTAATCTGGTAAGCTGCATAGAATGCTAATATTATACTTTATGTTCATACTTAAAATTAATTAATTTCATGCTCTTTGATATTGATATTTCACAAGCGACCTGATGAAATTAATTGTTTACTTAATATCCATCCACCTATATCTATTTATTTGTAATATTCTCTTTTTTAATTTAATGTTTTTATTATATATTTCAATCTGTCTCCATGAATCTATCTATTTATCTACCAATTTATCTATCTAACTATCTATCTATCTTTTTATGTCCATATATATGGATAAATAGATGTGTGGTCCATAACGTCCGACAAACTAACCATAAAGCTGACTTTCTATTAATGTAGCTTTCGATGTATATATTTACATAATTATCCAACTATACAACTAGTCAATGATCTAAATATTTATTTATATGTATTTTTCTTCATATACATATCATTCAAAGAAAGAAACTATATGTTCATCTACCTTCCATTCTCTAAACCTTCTAATTCGTCTTTATATCAGTCTATCAATCATCCTACCTTCTTGCTATTAGATGTATTTTTGATTAACTATGAATTTAAATATGTAATAATCAATTAATGTTCTTTCTATCTTTCTGCAACATCTTCGTTAAAATCTTTCTGGCAGTATACATAACTTTATACATTTTATTTATCTATTAGGTTTTGCGCACCTAGTAACAAACTAGTTCAATTTTGAACAGAATTTTAAACCAATAGCAGCATTAACGATGAGTATAATCTCGTGCACATTCGTTTTGTGCTTACTGGCGACTCATTGATAGGAACCGGTATTACGCCCTTTAACCAATATATATTTGGATAAGGAATGTGGGAAAATTCTTTAAATCAAGTTCTCGAGCCTTAAGTAAACACCAATCCCATTGTATTTAACCAGTCGTCGAAAACATAGCAAAACTACCGTCAGACACACACATTGACTCTTTTAGAACTTCTATGATCATCATCAGAGTACGACGGCAAACTGACTAGCGAAGTTCAAACCTTAATGGTAGTATTGCTATGTTGTTCGACGACTGGTTTAATACAATGCGATTGGTGTTTACTTAAAACTCGCAAACTTGATTTAAGGAATTGCTACCAAAACTCTCGAAAGCATTTGAAGGTTAACTTTATTATTTAAATGCTTACCTATTTTTATCTGATCCTTGATTTGTGTAACAAAGTTAGTAGTAGCCGCTTTTCGTCACTTCTTTCTATTGTCTATACTTCAAATATGGTCAGAGTTGAACTGAAGACATTTCTAGTATTATTATCACCTTCTTTATGCAAAATATTATTCTGTGAATTTTGATTACAATACAAATAGACGCTGGAAAATTTAATAACCTCTATGTAGAAGCAGAATTTAACTTGACTAGACTGGTGCATGCTGTATGTTAGCAATAGAAACCGAAGATTTATTACTAAGATGGGCGGTCAATTTGTATATTGTAGATTAGTATATGGTTGAAACACTAATTTTCTGTTATAAAATAATAGTGAGGTATCCATCAGATACACACATCTTATCAATAATGGATAATCATAGATTTAGGCGACTAGTTTGTTGGTTAAGATAAAATCTTGTTATCATTGGAAAATTTGTCAAGCATAATAGGACTCAGTACACGCCAAAAGCAATTTACATACACTATAAATTGTCAACGAGTCGTATGCACAAATTCTATGCATCAAAGAATAGTGAATATCATAAAAATTGTCTAAACAATTAACCGGACATTGGTAGTGTGGGCGATGATAACAATTCCTATAATCAAATGTTGCGATCTTGATATAAACACCTGACCCATTAATTACCCACATTTGTCAATATAAACTAAGAATTGTTTATTATAGATTGGCAATTCATCCAGTAGACTGGTTTCATCATTATTGGGAACTCATCACGAACTGGTCAGAATTTGCCGCGCACAGGGCTCGAATCTGGGCACGTCTGCTTCGGAATCTGGTGATCTAACCATTGAGCCACCCTGTCGCACAGGAAGAGTTGCTTTTTATAAACTATACAATTCTAAGTTTATACTGACAAATGTAATAAATTAATAGGTCAGGTAAACAAATATTAAAAGGATAAAAGTTGAATAATTTAATTGGATAATAAAATGTTTATCGTAGAAGAAGTATTTCAACTTAGAATTATAACTTCTATGGATTTAAGCACAATCATGTTGGCAAACATTTTGATATGATTAGGCACAACTATTTCAGATATGGAGTTGAGTTGACTAATTGGTATATCCGGGCATTTCCAATGAGATCGCCTCATCGTACCTGATTCTGGTCTTTAATTTCTTCCTAGTGAAATAGTATACAATGTCTTTCTACCTTCGTCCATTGTGCTTCTCGTTATTTTGTATGACTTCATTTGGTTCGTGGTAACTTGTTAAAATGTTGACAGCGTCGGCAACATTCATGGCGTAAAAAAAATTATTTCACACAGCATAGAAACATGTGAAACAAATCAGTTAAGCACTAAGGATTTTGAATAATATTAAACAGGGACTCCCAGGTATTGTCTGTTGAATAATCCTAAAAGAATTCAGATTAAATTTAGGAAGCTGGAAAAAGATTATAGCAAATGTATCTTTGATAGTCCAAAAATAAGAAGCAAATTCGCCGACGCAATTAGAATTAATTGCACTTTGTTTGTGGCAGCGAGATAATATATCTGCATTTGCGTATTAGGTGTTGCGCACCTAATAACATATTAGTTCAAATATGACCAGAAGGATAAATAAAAGACAACATGAACAAAAAGTATAATCTCGGGCACATTCATTTCGTATTTATCTGTGGCTCATTAATAGGAGCCAGAATTACATCCTTTACCCACTAAGTATTTGGTGGAGGAATGTGGTAAAATAAGACTTACAATCTCCTATATGGACAAAAACGATCTATCTATCTGTTCTATTTTCCCATACTCGACACACAATTATTTAGTGTGTAACGGGCTTAATACTGGCTCCCACTAATGAGTCGCCAGAAAGCATGAAATGAATGTGCAAATGAGATTATACTTTCCGTTCATGCTATCTTTGGTTTGTCCTTCTTGTCATATTATAAATAATTTGTTACTAGTTGTGCAACGCCTAAAACATAATTGCCTTCTGGTTTAACATTGCATTTTGCGAGTCCTTGTGCAATAGTTAATGCATTTGCCATATTTTTGTACTGTGCGGATTACCCATTGTTAAATTTGTTTTTTTCTAAAATATGTTATAAAACTATTAAAACTTTTGTTGTTTAGTGAACGTTTATTTTTACTTTAATGAGAAAGCTGTATTTTACTTTTATTAGAGTAATAGCCGGTCTACTTTGACAATATTAATTCGTGCTCTTGCCACATTATTAAAACTTTCCTTCTTTAGTAACATTCACAGTAAAAAAGAACAAAAAATTATTAATTTTACATGCATTCCATTTGCAGTTGTAACAAAGCTCTTGTAGGTCGGTAAAATCTTGAACCGTTTTCATTTCCAGATGCACCGACATTATTTGGCCTCGAGGGATGAGTTCTCACTTTTCCCTTTCTTTTGAAGCCCTCCATCAGCTGCTTGTCTGAAAATGACTTTGGAACAAGATTATCCAGAAGAAACAGTGGAAAATCTTTTTCCAAAGTCATTTTCAGACGAGCAGCTGAGCGAGGGCTTCAAAATGAAGGGACATGATAGAACACATGAGTCAAGGCCAAATAAGGTCTTTGCACCTGAAAATGTAAAGGATTCAAGATTTTACCAACCTACGAGTGCTATCAATTGCCCCACACAAGTAAATGGCTGCGAAATTCAAAACAAGAAGGACAGCACTGCGAATTTCAACTCAACATTTAAGTATAACAAAGCTGTTTGTAACAATCAGTGTTTATGTCTTAATTTCTAAATAATTCAGGCTCAGATTTAGTTGAAATCTTGCTAAATGATGCCTAAAAACTATGCGATTTTCGGAGTTGGCGATTATTTTTAGCGGATATATAACTCGCAATTAATGTGCTCAGTTTTGAACTCAATTTTATTTTTTCTGGCTGTTAAGCCGAAATATACTTGGTTATGCCGACAACACATTATCTTAAAATTTCCACAATATGAAAGAATGCAAAAACCGATATTGCGCATAGAAAATATCATTACATTTTGTTTATGTTTCAATTTTTCACTGATGTTCCTTAAGAATAATTGCTGCTATGCAAATTATAGCATATATGCGTAGTAAACACGGTCTATTGTAAGGATTAAAAACAGTCGGAATTGCAGATCGTGTAATAAATCTCCTCGTTTAGTCTTTTTAAAATCATTTTATTAATTCAACTTTCAGCACACGACATAAGGATGCCAATATTAAGCAAATGAAATTTAACAAATAGCACAAACTAAAACAATGGAAATAAAACAGTTAAATAATGTTTGTTGCGGAGAACTAATATATATGCAAGTATGTATTAGGTGTTGCGAACCTAGTAACAAATTAGTTCAGTTGTGACCAGAAGGATAAAGCATAGGCAACATGAACGAAAAGTATAATATCATGCACATTCGTTTCGTGCTTACTGGCGACTCATCCGAAGAAGCCGGTATTACGCCCTTTAACCACAATATATCTGGGTGAGGAATGTGGGATATAGTCCCATCATGCCACATTCCTCATTCAAATATATAGTGGTTAAAGGGCGTATTACCGGCTCCTACTGATGAGTCGCCAGTTAGCACGAAATGAATGTGCATGAGATTATACTTTCTCTTCATGCTGTCTGCGGTTTATCCTTCTGGTCACAACGGAACTAATTTATTACTAGGTTCGCAACACCCAATACATACTTTAAACAATGGAAATTGCTTCGTTTTCTTGAGGAAGTCAGCGTACACACTTCTAAGTCAAGTTTGTGGATTTGAAATAAACACCAATCGTGTTGTTGGTCATTCGGAAACCATCAGTTTAACGAAGGGACTCGTATCGCGCTTCCTTTGTCACAATTAATGTGAAATGGAAAGCAATTCATGATTCACATACTTAAAAACACGCATTATAAGATATCGTGATCTATGTACGAGTAAATATGAAATTTTAAGCTTCAGTCGGTTAGCACGCTTTTCTCAAAACTGACTAAAATAGGATTTAAAACGCTTTCGTTTACTGCTGGTTAGAGGATTTGATTAACGTATGGACTCCAGGTTAAAACTGAGACTCAAATTCAAGTGAGTGTCAATTAACTGCTTACATTCAAAAGAAATACCTAGATTTTCCAGCCTGCTGTGGTCTCCTGCAACGGAATACCGATACAACGGTTGACCTTAAAATATTTTAGACAAACATACTCTATCAAATTTATTCAAAAATAATATTCTAACCACAAATTTCGCTACAGCTGCATAATATAAGAAAGTATGCTATTTCATTTTCACATAAACCTGTAAATTTTATCATATAGTTTTAAATAAATCTTACTATAGTTAGAATCTATTATTTATTTATAATAAAGAAACTCTGTATAAGGCTTTAAATAAATATTACAGGTGCTTTTAATTTATTGTTTTGAATAGAATTAAATATTAATAAATATTGCATGTATTGGATTGTTATGCAATCGACAATTTTGTTATTATTTTATACATGTTAGTGGTCGTCTTATGTAAATAAATGTTTCAAATAAACGTTTATATTAGTTTAATTGTTTCGCTTGGTTGCTATACCTGTTACTTTCTTTTTGAATCAAAATTAATTTATTGCATGCTCAGTCAAATAATTTTTTGATGTATAAACATGAAAATGTTTTTCTTGATTCGAAATGTTAAAAATAAAATAAAATTATCTTATTTCAATTTGTCTGATGGTGTTTTCCATTTATTATTTTTTTAATGAACTGTGATCTCTTTAACATAATATGCCACGTTTGTATAATAATTTTTGTTTAACGTTCACAAATTGTATACATTCTTACGAATGCATTTCAGTAAAATGTTTTTTATTTCTTTAATGTCAATTACCCTTTTATTCGTTCAACTTGAAATTGGTATCAGGAGTCTCAAAATTAACGTCGAATAACTTGAGTTTATACATCTGCAAGATTTTCGCTATAACTTTTATAGTGACATGACGGGTAATGTTGGTAAGATGATTCAGCTAGTCACGTGAATGTACAACCCTGTTGTTTATTTTATTTTGTTGTTAAACTTACCCAAATTTGTTTTTTAGTTTTCAAGCGTATGTTGTAGTTTTACCTTCGTTTACATTGTAGTTTACCTTCGTGTGAAATTTCAGTTTAGTGTGTTTTTTCGTGTGAAATTTGAAAATTGGCTTATGTTTGGCGTTGCGCCATAAGTCTGTTTTGTGTATTCTTAACAAAATGATTTAAACTAAGTGCACAATGCTATTAAAATTTCGTAAAAGTTTATTTTACGCCCTTTTTGTTAAATAATATGTTTTTTTCTATTTCTCATTGGTTTCAGTTCATGCAATGCAGTCAATCATTCATGTACTACATGTGTGTAAAAATAATGAACATCGTATACTTAATTGTTTCTATAAATATCGATAAAAGTTCTAGTTTGTAGACTTAAGAAACACACTCATTTTATTTCATACGGCCAGTCGCACAACATGACAGAATTACAATCAGTCACACCTGATGTTTTCAGACCGCCTATGGTCATCCTGAGAGCACGAGGACAATCTGACGAAAGCAAAATCTGACCGCAATGTTTGAATTATGTTTTGAAAATGGAAATATGGCTCGCACCTCTAATAGTTTAACATTAATTTTACTTTACAAGACATAATATTTTGGGCGATAGTTATCTGAACAATCACCTCACCCTTGTTTATCGAAATTGGGTTATTGGCTCCGTGTACCCGTTACATGTCAAAAGGTTATGATGCTCATTCTCGAGAATTTTTTTCAATCAAAAGCATATCACATCAAATTTAGACCAATGATATAGAAAATGATAAATTTCGTTTAAACAGCTCGTTTATGACCGGCTGATCTCGTAACAATTACTAAGGTTTCACTGAGACGAGTTCCGTCGTTTATGTGTGCTTGTGTACAACTGTAAAGTGTACATACTTCGCAATGAAAATATAATTAATGACTGACGAGTTCCCTTTTCACGCATCAAACAACATTAAGGTAATGGTGTATAATGTTGTTGCGCATCTAGTAACAAATTAGTTCAAATTGGACCAGAGGATACGCAAATTCTAATACACAATTGCATAGATATTAGGTCTTCGCAAGAATCAATAACCAACGTTAAGTTAAAAAAAAACATTTGAATGAAGAAGAAAATCCATGCGCTGTGCTGTCATCGTTGTATCTTAATACACAACATGTTATTGGGGAATAAATGATATCACTTGTAGGTCAGTTAAATCTTGATTCCTTTACATTTTCAGGTGATGGTTTCTCACTTATCTCGTCACTCTGAAGCCGTTCAAATTTAGTTTTTCTCAAATTGTTCGAGATCCAAATTTTCCGAATTCTTTCTAAATTTTCGGGACTTCATTTCCAGTCCCATCTTCAGGATTGACTCCATTATCACAGAAAGACGCCCACAAAAATCACTTTCCACAAGTGAGTATGACGTCAACCCTAAAGATGTGACCGGAAATGAAGTCACGAACATTTGGAAAAAAAATTCAGAAAACATTGGTTCACGAATAATTTCAAAAAAACTAATTGTGATCATCTTCAGAGTAACGGGACATTTGAGTATCCATCAATCAAGTGTCAACACAATGCAGTAACAACGCCTGGTTAAATAAAATGGGATTGGTGTTTACTTCGAGCTCGCAAACTTGATTTAAAGTATTGTAATCAATTTGTCTGTTAATGACACTTGTTTTATGGATGTATCACATATGATCCTAAGTTTTGTGTTAAATGTTTGCTTATCTGAGCTTAGCACACCTTTCCGGTTGAGGCAAGTTTGCATATTTTGTTTCTCGTGCATAAGTTTTAGTTTATTTGTTTATTTGTTTTGGCATTGTCCGTGTTATGCGTACTTCGTGATAAATGTACCGAATCTACTTATTGTCAAGCCCGTAGACTTTTCTTTATTAGATGCACATCTGCTTTCTGTCCACCTCACTTTGCTGTCGACTCTTTTGCTACTACTGTAACATTTCATAACATTCCTACTGATAGAGTTTGTTTTGTTTGCCGAATATTTGTGATGTCTTTCTTTATTTGTGGCAAATCAAATGATATATTGTATTGATGAATCTTTGAACTTTCAGTGATGATCCAAATATAGTCATTAATATTGTGTATGATACACATCAACTTGTCGACAATGTATGACTGATCTGGAGGAGGGGAACGATTTAAAAAACAAATTTTTATCCACCTCGGTAAATGTCAAGGTAGTTTGTCTCAAAATTTTCTATGAAAACAGACTAAATAACCTCTTTGACATGATGACGTCGAAAATTAAAATGAAGTTTATTAAGACGAGACGCGTGAGTGAAGGGGAACGGTTGAGAGAGAGAGAGAGAGAAGTAAAGTATTACAAATATTTACTAAAAATAGAAACTAATTATTAGAATTCTTCAAAAGACGATTATTACTCTATAAAGGTTTGGGCACATAAATAAATTGTCGGAAAAAAAATTAATAAGACGAGAATTAAAATAAAAATAATTTTATTCTAGATTGAGAAAAAAACAAATAAATAATACAATTTTTAGCAAATGTGTAATGGAATTATATGGAACTTTTCTCCTCTTTGAAACAATTTTCTTCGTGGTCCTTGTATCTTACTCGGTTTGAATATCACCTACGACTCGTCTAACCAGAGTTTTCTGTCAATTGATAAGGCTTCAATATTTTTTCTACAGATATTGCATTCACGAGATTGCTTTTAGATTTCACTTTACTTCGTGTTCTATTTAACCTAGAAAATAGTTTCCTCTATGTATATAAGATTAATATCCTTGCAATGTATTTCTTATACTCCTGATATGTGCAGGGGTTCTACATTTTCTTTCTTGTTTGGGAGCGAATTTCCTATTATATATATCCTTGAGTGTTTACTGTCTGGATTTGTATTCATCTGCTAGTATCCTTGGTTTTCTGCTAAATTTGGAGTTCTATTGTAACGCGCGGCTCCGCGTTACAACACAACGAGATTCAATTTCGACAGATCCGGCCCACCTTAGGGTCACAAGTGCTAATTCTAGTTTTAGGCAATCTTTCTCTCAACTGTGGTCTTGGAAGCAATCTCTGTTAGTTTCAAGCAGTTTTAGTTGAGATTTCTTGAGCTGAAATTTTATTTGTAATTAATGGGGTTTTGTTTAAAAGCAACAACACACACCCGCGCGTAACACGCCGGACGCATACCGTGGATTACTGTGTCTAAGCTGTCAAAGCCAGGATTTACAATTTTTTGTGCTCTTGATATATTATCCATGACTCACAACTATACTGCTAAGGCACTCTGGATTTAGTAACTGTGATTCATGACTTATTGCTTATGTGCCTAGATATTAATTTTGTGTTGACAATAATTCATTTTGATGCCTACTAGAGCACGGTGAATTTTGTCTAACATTGAATTTTAAGTTACTTGTACTTAATATTGCTCATATTATACATATGGTCTTCCACGACACTGGGTAGAAAGGGACGGACGCCAGCTAGAAAATGAGACTGATTATAAGCACGGCACATGCAACCGATTTCTTCCGACGTCAGCTACCAGGCATATGTAGGAATCTCATAGCATTGTCAAATATACCGCCTACATTATAATACCAAAATCCTTTGCCTTTGGAACTATGTTTTTTGTTTTAACTGTTCTGTGTTATAATCAAAATTATAAAACCATGGCATTTATTTTCTTTTCCATCACATTATTTGATACCCATTAGTCACACATATTTATTTTAACTTCTTCAGATTTTTCCCTTGGTATTTATAATTCATTATTTTATGATGCCCATTTTTAGCCCATATGGGTGATTAGAGAATAAATTTTGGTAGAAATCCGAGAAAATACCTTTCCCATAAATCTTATTTTCCATTAACCGAACATTTTGTTTCCGTTTTGCATCCTGAAATGAAAGCTCAATTTTAATTTTTCTTTCCTACGTAAATTGATATTAAATTATTAGTGTAGTTTCATTATGAAATTCATCTAGTTATTTATCTTTATGATTTCAAACTAAAAAGTGTCATCCAATAGTCTACGGACAAGGTTGGATTGAAGGGTTTTTTTATAAACGAATTTTCTAGGTCGTGCATAAAAATGTTTGCGACTGTGACAGACAATAGTTATTCTCGAGAGACACCCTATATGTTTTTAAAAAGTTACTATCTGAATGTAAATTAAGCAGAGAACATTAATATATTTATTATATCCTTAATATTGTTTAAAGTCATTTTACATCCTTCAAGTAGTTCCGCAAACTCAGTTAATGGTCTGCAATGGAACTTGTACCTGGGGGTTGGTATACAGGGATACAACATCGAGACACGCCAGTCTACCACACTACGTATTTGTATTTGTTAATAATATGTGCTCTTCGTTGGGTATCCAAGAAAAATAAGATTATATTCATTTGTATGGAAAATAAATTTTGATCCTTTATAGGATGATGAGTTCTGTAGAATGTGTATACTCCAAGAATAACATTCTTCCAAAGTACCGCGTGAAGTTACATAATAATTAATGATGCATATTTTCAGGGACGAGGCAAATTAGTTCAAATTATATGCAACTTCAGTCAAATAATGTTAAGATATATTATAATAAGTTAACATGCAAATAATAAGCTTAATTAAGTTATTATGTAAAAATAATTTAAAGACAGTCACGGAATTACATCCTCAAGGAAATATATTAAAATATATAATATATATATATATATATAATATATATATATATATATATATATATATATATATATAATAGATATATAAAAATAATGTTGTAGACAAAAGGCGGCAATTAGCTTTACATAAGGTTATATGTTAAATGCTATAACGATAATCTATGCAAATAGGAAATGAGCAACGAAGAAACGTATTTTTAAGTTTTGTACGCTAAATAATCGACGAATAGATAACGAGTGGTATCTATGTAGCTTCATATAAGTTAATCTGAATAATCTATTCTTAATATTTTGCTCTTACAAGCTTTTAACTCTTATTCGTGAATTTGGCGCTTCCTAACATTAGTTTGAGCTGTGTTCCAAGGGAAGCCTAGCGATTTTTCCACTATTTCTCTTAGTCGTACATATATCATTAGAATAAATTTAAATTGAACATGGAAACAGTCTTGCTGATCTGTAACATCTGCCTATAAGGTAGTCCAGTCAAAGGTAAAATTTCCGGTTTGCTTTATTTGTCATCACACTGTGTAATGAGACGTCGATATCAAAAGATACACCATAAAGAGTATCATAATATCTCGAGAGAAAATCTGGATATGCAGCTCACTAACCTTGTTTATATAATGAAGTATTTTTAACTGAAATTTTGTTTGCACAATTTCTGCACAGTCACAACCGTAACTTATATGCAGCTGATTCTCTCGTCAAGTAACTGGCAATTAAAACGAAATCGAATGAGAGCCGTACTTATATATTCTATGCATTATATATATATATATATATATATATATACAGTGTTTATTGATAGTCATTAATTTTTTTCGTTGTGCTCTCATGATGACCATATAAATTCTAAAGAACTCAATACATGTAACTTACGGTAGTTTTTATATATTCTGCGAATGGTTAGATGCAATGAGACTGGTGTTTATTTAAAGTTCTCAAACTTGATTTGAGGAACTGTTGTCTTCATGCATGAAATTAATAAACATTACATTGCATAATCTATTTACATCTAACGGAAGATGCAAAATTGTCATGTTTGTAACTACATAGAAATTAATTAGCCCAAATTGACAGTCAAATAGAAGGTATACGAGGCTACAAGATGGGGGAGCAGAAAATATGACATTCCATGCCTTATATATGCATTGCGGCTTGATCCTCGTTAGTCAGATTTACGTCGTGCTCTTATGATGATCGTGGATACCGAAGCATGTCAATATTTGTTACTGGTGGCAGTTTTGCTATGTTGTGTGACTGGTTAGATATAAAGATGATTGGTGCTTATCTTATTCTTACGAAAGAATTGTTATCACCACCCTCGCAATCAATGAAAGTTCATTTAACACCTTTTATTGCTATGAAATTCAGAAATCAAAAGATGATAGGTACAATCCATCTGCTGGACCACGATCTCAATCTTTTTGGCCAAATCCGCAAGGATCGCGAGCAGGATGTATGCGCAGACCTTGTTAGTTCATAGAAACTTCCGTATCCTAAATTGCAAAAAGGCATATCTTCCTCAAAAAAGTCGTCTTCCTATGCGCATTTATGAATAATTTTTATACATTTGTAAATTTCGTACCCGAAATACAGTTTATTTTAATTTTTTTCAAATTTAATGGCTGCTATACACCCATGTTATTATTATGCACACTAATTCTGTTATTGTTCTTTATGCCGTGATAATTTTTAGAGAGTTACACGTCTAAAAAATAACTATTTTACAGCAGTCCTTTTCGGTAACGGTTTTGTGTAAATAAAATTTATCCAATATATACCGATATGTAATTGTATTGTTTTTTCGAAAAAAAGCGATCATCTCGTAAAATTAATGCAATTCACTTTTTACAAATTTTTGTATTTATTTTAAATTTATACCTTTTAGTCTATGTATATATCAGTCAATTAAATCAGTCTTTAAGTCAATGTATGCGCAGGACTCACGGAAACTCATTCCAAATAGCCGAGACTAAAAGTAGACCATGGAAAATCACGTATAGAAATCTCGATGTTACTGAAAACTTCGAACGATCGAATAAACATAAAATTCCACAGTAAAATACAGAATGGGTTTAAAAACCGATACATTAATATTTTTTCCATCCAGTCGCACAATATATCGCAAAACAACCGTCAGTCCCGTGCACTGAGGCATTGTTTGCCTGGTTAGATACAAGGGGTTAGTTGTATATCTCAAGCTAGCAAACTTGATTTAAGGCAATGTTATCACCAAGCGAACAATTAATGGCTGTCCAAATGTAAACACTTACATTTGAATGATTGGTGCGCATTACGATCTTCAGAAGTTCACTCTCCGCTATTTGCGTTCGCGAGATGTTGCTTTGCACTATCAGTTTCGCAAACATCCGGTTGATACCCATTTCCAAGTACGCATTGATTTTAGCTACGTTTTGGCTGGGTGCGGAGTCGTTGTTCATACTAACCACTGGAATCGCAGTTTAGATCGTTCCTCATTTCCTGTGGTTAGTGTGAAAGATGTTGATGCATTCGGAAGAAAGGGACGAATTCGCGCCCAGCCAAAACGAAGCCAAAATTAATGTGTACTTGCAAATGGGTATCAATCGGATCTTTGCGAAACTGGTAGTGCAACGCAGCTATCTGCGAAAGCAAATCGCGGAGAGTAAACAGATATATTGTTTTAGTGACAAAATAAGACGGTTAATAAATTTCTATGCAAATTAACATTCATGCATATACGTTTGCACATATATCGACATTTATTAAATTTTCGTTGTAATATAAATTAAGAAACCAATAGTTTAAAAAGAATACGCTATAGATAATTAAGAGGTCATCTGCATATTCTGATAAATTTGATTTTTCAACCATAAATTCATTCCTATTTAAGCAAACGTTTATACATACGGATATCTATATTTATAAATTTTTCCTCAAATATTAATAAGGTAAGCGTAGTAAAACAAAGAAGTAGCCAACTGTAAATTCTGTTAAATTGCATTTTTCCACCATAGATACTGCATTTATTAGATTATTCATTCAATGTTATACCTCAATTTCGTATGCAAAGATGAAATGAAATTTTATGAAACACAAGATATTTTTATTTGAATCAAGGTTGTGATCGTGACATAAGCAGCAATCCCATTATATATATCAGTATGGCCTAAGCATTGTATAATATAGAACAGTCAATGCATCCAGTAGACCAGTCTCATACTTATTGTGAACTCTTCAGTTACACTCCAGATTTTGCTGCAGTTAGGACTTGAAGAGTTCCCAATTAGTACAAAACCGGCCTACTGGATAAACTATTTGTTCTAAATTGTACGAGGCTTAATATATACTGAAAAATGAATATATATATATATATATATATATATATATATAATGGGATTCGTATTTATTTGAAGTTTGCAACCTTAATTTAATTACTCGGTATCACCGCCCTCGCAGACAATGATAGTTTAATTATTACAAAAAATGTTTCTTTCTTATCTTTTCGTCAAGTATTGAGGACAATAAAAGGGAAGTTTAAAAGAGAACGACGAGTGTAGGTAATGCCTGGAAGGTAAAATATTTACTACTCCAATTAAAGAAGGACACTGATTCCCGTACAACGAAAATGGAGGTGGAAGAAAATTTTCCATGCACATTAAATGCTGTTGAACTACACATTTAATATAGAGGAGCACATTTCACTTTATCAGCAATTGGAGAAAAAAAATCGTAAAATCTCAATTTCGAATATTATTTATCAATGCACATTCTTAAATTACATATCAATTTCAGGTTGCCGATTGACCAAATGGTTAATTACTATCATCACAGAACTTTGCAATTTAAAGTGCCTTATCAAATCTTATAGTGACTAAATCGCTGAATATTTGTAGCATAATATTAAACCTTGCACAGAGGTTCACCAAATATTGTCTTTGAAATACCTATAAAATTTAATATCCGAAATGATTGTGAAAATTATATAGCGTTGGGGACAGACAAACTGCAACGTGATTTATGCAAGCGGAAAAATCTTGCTGGAGAATTAAGTCTGAATTGAAAATGATGTGAATATATGTATGGACAATACCCGTTTAAATTTTTCTGGTTATTTCGTCCTTTAAAAATGTATGATTTGTTTATTTGTGGATAGTTTAAGAGAAATTGAGAAGAAAATGAATCTTGTATCTGATAAAATTTCTTATTATCTTTTCCCTTATAATTTAGCCTTTACATATGCTAGCATGCTTACTTTTTACACTGTTAATTACTTATTTAGCAAAATTTCAATTCAGCCATTACCAAGAGATTACCAGCGTTACTGCATGTTGTACACATATGTTTTATTTGCAGTCGTATGATTTACTTTTGTTAGTGAATATTTATTTTAGCCAATCTATTTTGTGTTAATTTGTCCGCATACATTTTTCTAGATTATTATTTATTATCAAAGTACCTCCAATTGAAGTAAACACCTATCCCATTTTATTCAACCAGTCGTCAAACAAAATAACAAAACTACCGCCAGTCGCACGCAGTTATTTGTTCGACGAATGGTTAAATACAATAGGATTGGTGTTTTATTTCAATTTCGAAAACTTGATTTAACGAATTGTTCAATTTTAAAAATGTTTGCACAACATCCTGTTTCTGCAGTGTTTCCAGTTTGCTATTTATATGTTCACGAATTTTTCAAATTCTGTTTTTTCCTATAATTTTTATGATATAGATATTTATCAAAATGAATTCTAATAAGCACAGTTTTTGATAAATATTTTCCAGTCGAAAATTTAGTCATTAAATGATCAATATTTTATACGACTGCGTATGAAGTTAGATAAAGATAGCAACGATCGTCCTTGAAAGTTTTTTTCCTAAAATGGAAACCCGTCCCTTGGAACGCATCTTTAAAATGTTCACTTTTGTCTCGTTAGTTAATTTATTTTACCTGAGTATTCTCTGTTGAACACTAAACTTTTCCAGATAGTCTGTCGTATAATTCCACCGCCGAAAAATTCTGGGCTCCTCGTATTAAAGAAAATAAATCTGCTTTATATTTTGATTGAACTCACTAGACATATTGTTTAGAGAAGGCGTTTTTATTCAACTATAAGCATCAAATTTTACACCTTGATATAAATAATGAAATTTGCTTAACAGTCTATGTTTTTAGTACGATTGCAGATATTATTTATTTCGCCCTTGCAGTTGGTCTCAAAAGAAGTTAAATTTAATCTACTTATAGATAATTTCGAAGTAAATATTTT
Source organism: Eudiplozoon nipponicum (assembly GCA_029291075.1). Classification (NCBI taxonomy): domain Eukaryota; kingdom Metazoa; phylum Platyhelminthes; class Monogenea; order Mazocraeidea; family Diplozoidae; genus Eudiplozoon; species Eudiplozoon nipponicum. The sequence continues at coordinate 121,640 of JAQBSW010000915.1, forward strand.
GTCTGAATAATTTAGATAAATGCCTTTTATTTTAATCTAAGTGCCAATTAAATGAAATTATGTGGTATAATAGGATTTTTCAATAGTCAAGTTTTAAACTCGCCGTAACTAAAATTTTGCTATTATTTATTTCATTATTTAACTTCATAAAAATATATATTGCATAATTTCACCTATAAAGGCACAGCAATATGTTATTGGACTGAGGCATGCGTATTTAAAATAATTCATTAATTTGCAATGTCCTATCATTCATGGTTGTTATATAAGAATTGACAAGTTTGTTAATCCAGATTCAAAATATAATGCATATTCTAAAGCCTTAAACAGTTTAGTGTATAATGACTATCATAGCCAATTAGTTGAATCAATTATTAAAGGGGGAAGTCAACAGAAACAGATGTATTCGGATCCGAATATCCCACTTGAGGAGGATGAGGTATCTCTAATAATACAATAAAAATTAAAAGCTGTATTAACACGCACATTTAATGCTGCTAAACTACGAGTACTGTATAATTAAAACATTTGCCTTTACCAGATATCAAAGTGAAACAGTCGCTAATGTCAACATCAAATATTATTTACCATTATACATGCGTAAGTTATCCGTTAATTTACTTGGACCGATCGACCGGACGATTAATTACTCGAATGAGAAATCTTTGCAATTTAAACGCGTTTTAATTTCCTTAACTACTGTGAGTCATTTAGAAAAACAATCAGAATTTAGACGATATTACACACTGAATAACTTATGAGGTTCTAGGTTTATTTCAACCCAATCATAAATTTCTATTTTAATCGTTCATATAAGTTTTGAAAACCTGTATGTTTTTATTTCGCAATTATTCCTTCTCATGCGTTGGTTTGTTTGTTACTAAAAAATCACTGAGTTTCTGCATTAAAGTAATAAATTTCATGACTTCGCTTTAAAATTTATAAATATTTGTATCCTGACGGTGAACCTGACGGTGCAAAACAAAGCTCGTAGCCATAATATATATATATATATATATATATATATATATATATATATATATATATAATAACTATTATCACCACCAGCGCAAACAATGCTCGTTTAATTATATAAATGTTCATTTCAATAGCCCTTCCCCATGCAGTCTGGTGTCTGTTCAATAATGACAGATTGGGGATGGTTAGTTGGAACTTTGGGCCTAAATGAATGCCATATGATCTCCGCATAAAGGAAAAATAGACTAACCAAGTTACATTAGTTAGTATATAACTGAAAATTCTGTGCAGTGTAATGTAGGCATGATGGCTCAGTGGTTAGAGCACCGGATTCCGAAGCAGACGTGCCCAGGTTCGAATCCTGTCCGCGGCAAATTTTGGCCAGTACATGATGAGTTCCCAATAAGGACGAAACCGGTCTACTGGATGAATTGCCTTTTCTATAATATAAAATTCTTAGTTTATACTGACATATGTAAGTAATTAATGGGTCAGGTGTTTATATCAAGACCGAAACCTTGATTATAATAAAAGCTCATAACCATGTCTTTAAATTAGAACTAGACCTTCGTTTGTGCATATAAAACCTTTATTTTAATATCCAAACTGCATTTTAAATAAGGTTAGACTTCTGTTTGGCAGGCTATTTACAAAGTTTTGTATAACTGCCTACTTTTATTCAAAATTAAAAACAAAGATGAAATGCAGTGCCTTTATTTGATTTGAATTACTAAATATACTTAGTGTAAATATTGTGTCACATTTACGTTGGCCGAACATCTCATCAACAGTTTTTTTGGAGTCAAAAGTTAGAGATCAAATAGTACATACCAATGTGCAGTGTAGTGTCATTGTTTATTAATAAATGTAACTGCAATCGTAATTTATAGCACAGTGGAGGTACATGACGTGGTCCATCAATGAACGGAGCTAAAACCTTTCAATCGAATTTTACATGTGCCATTATTAGAGCCCAATGGAGTTTCAAATGGTCAGTTAATGGAGGTCTCAGCTGAGAAATTTGCGCATTAGGTTGGTGGTAATCTGGCAAAACCAAGAAAACACATCAAATTTACGATTTGAATATGTGTGGTATAGCAGACCTTACGTTTATAATTTACTCACGCGCATTTATAATTTTAAATCAATTTTACTTTCTTCTGGCCACTTGGTTAGAATTAAACTAATACTGTAATATATTTTTGTTATTATATGGAGGGATTATTTAGAAACTGAGCTGTAAAGTCTTTATATCTCAAATGAACCTGGAAATGTAGTGCAGTGTTCATATGCCTTGTAGCATCGCCAGTTTCTTTTCAGTCGATAAAACCGTCTTTACTGGTTATACCATAATTCAATGTACAAGCGTAAGACTGATTTCTTGTTTGTAAAATAAATAAATAAAGAACTTAATATTTACAGTTCCATATATGGATGATACCCGGTTTACCTACAATCATTTAATGATTTTAATGTAACGTAGCTATTAAAAAGTAGTGCCTATAAATTTAACTAGTGCGCATTGTTTGGTGATGTTATTTAAAACATGAAAACAATTTTCAGACCTGATAATGAATTAGTTCAAAGAGGACCAGAAAGGTAAACCAAATTCAGCATGAATGAGAGGTATAATCTTATGTGCACATTCGTTTCAAACTTACTGGCAAGTCATCAGTAGGACCCGTTATTATACCCTGTACCCTCTATACATTTGGGTGACAATTGGGCGATACAATCTCTTATACGAATGTGTATACCAACAGTAGTAGAACTAATTTTATATAAAGTCTTCGAAAATGCGACTTCGAAGACAACTCGCTATATATAATATAATACGAAAATACCAAAAAAAATAATTGTTATATAATTAATTGAATGATGTCATGATTACCGCGAAATATGATAACTGATATCGATGAAAGCCTTAGCGTATTAATGTTCCGCAGTATCAGGTGTTCAAAGGTAATTGTAATTCCTGATTTTGATTAAATTTAGCATAATTAAAAATCTATTGCCTTGGTAACATGTATCGAATCGGCAACCATAGTGATGATACCAAGTACCAAATCGTTAACCATAGTGTTGGTATCATGCATCGACTAGACAGCAAATGTGCATGCAGCTTTTACTTGCTCGGTATATATTATATATTATGAGTTGTCTTTGAAGTCGCATTGTGGAAGACTTTGTATGAAGTTAACTCCACTCCTGCTGGCATACGCATATTTACAGGAGATTTTACTATCCAATTGTCCCACATTTTACAACCAAATATATAGTGGGTATAGAGATTAATACAGGCTCCTTCTGAAGAGTCGACAGTAAACACAAAACGAATGTACAAATGAAAATTAAAGCTTCCGTTTTTAATGACCTCGGTTTACCCTTCTGGTCAAATTTGAACTAATTTATTACTAGTTTGACAATACCTAACACCAAATTGTATATATATATATATATATATATATGACAAGCTCTTCGCAACAAACATTATCTAAATGTAAAAAAATTCGTCTAATTGCTACAACATCCTTAATTGCTTAATCTAGTTAAGTTCCGTTTGTGAGCCGATCTGCGAATTAGTTATCAGCTTGTTTTAGAAATTTATTTCGTATTAATCATTCTTTATTATAAACAGTGTGCCATATTGCTTGAAAATGTTTTTAACGTTTTAGCGAATTTATTTGTATTGTGTCTTAATAGAAGAATTTATATTGGATTTTCTAGCTTACAAATAACTAATTTTTAAATAGTAATTGTTTGAAACAAACTAAATAATTCCACATGGAGACGAGATTGGACCTTAGCACTTCATCGAGCACATATATGGCCGAACCAAGAAAGACGTTAACTCTAACTGGATAATCCTGATTTGAAATAAGTGTGCATTTGAGAGAACACTCAACAGCGTCATTATCATGCCGTTAATATCTTTTTTGGTGAAATGTTTCAACAAAAAAAGTATTACACTCAGTCATTTATTATTACCTGTCACCGCTGTTTGCCGTGTTTACATTTACTTTCATTTATTTATTGCTTATTTCATTTTTAATGGAAATTTGTACCCCCAATAATTTGATATTCCTGTTGTTTTAATAACGATTAATGTATTTAATAACGAAATAATTAAACAACCTTAACTGGGTAAAGCATGAAGAGGAACAAAACCGCTCTTTCAAACGCTACCTATGAATTTTTCTCTATTGCGTACATTTAGAAATACATATTTAAGTTAATTTTAGCGTTTTTGTTCTGCCTAAATGAATAGTTTTACTACAAAATATAGTATTTCATTTGTTTCACCTTTTAAAAATATTTATTGTTGCTTCCTTAACTTTTTACAGATGAGTAGAGGTGGGCAGGCAATGCAGGCTCAAACTCACTATCAAGTCGAAGACACATCCGCGGACTTCACCATTGAACTGTAATTACATCAAAAGCTACCTTAACGGAATTGGAAATACTGACAGTATTGGTGATAACTATACCGAAATAATTATATTTTCAGACGCAGATTTTTTGAATGTTGTTTGGACAATTTCATATGCGCACGGGTTAACCCAAGTTTCTGTCGCTAGAAAAAATTGAAACTGTTAGGAAAACTGATTAAAAAATACATGCATACAACTAAAGAATCCTGGCATAAGCATATGACCTTGAAAACTACTACAGTCTTTTCCTCACCCATTTGGAATGAAGTAAATTTTATTTCAAAACATTTAGTATACAATTTTTACAAAATATTTGAACAATTAATTTGATATGTAGATTTAGTCAATATCATCCTTTTGACCGCTGATAAATTATTGCTTCCTTATTAGTTGGCATAGTTTTCCTTCATTTTCACTCCCCCAATTGGCATCACGAAAAGACAATCGATAAAAATCAACATTTTGTGGTTATGCGAAATTGTGCGTCTTCGATATAAACAAAAAGTTGATATAATGGAAATGTTACACAAACATTGACTTCTGCATTTATGCAAATTTTCGACTACCGGCTGAATGCTGTCAAACCTAGTGTCATTGGATTTCTCTTTCGTTAATGTTGTTATGAGACGGATGTATTATCTGCGTTAAACTAGACGAAGAACAAGAATCTAGCAGGTTATACCGGATCTCATTTTCAAAGTATCCGTTTTAATATATTTTCTATGAAAATTATTCAAATTTCTGCACTGAAAACGGATATTTTTGCATGTTTCGTGAAACTGGATCCGAACTATTTTTTGTTTATTTTTACCGACATTAATGAGGATTCAGCATGACATAACTGTTGTTTTAAATGCATTGAACACAACGGCATTTTAAACGCAGGTTTTATAAATAATTTAAAAATCATACTTTATCAATTAAAATTTTCAGAAATCTAAGCTAATGTCATACTGAATATATCAGGTTATATTGACATTAATTTAGAAAATCTACTATATATTTTGGATCCTTCTAGACTTAACTAAATTTCTGTTTGCTTCTAAACATTTTTAAGCATAGTTTCAGTAGTGGTCAATTATGTTTTTCAAATGTTATTTCAATAAATAATTCCAAACAACAACTTTCTACGTTGACTCCGTGTGTATTCATTGCATTATTTAAATTGTTAAATTGTTTTTTTATTAATTACCTAATGAAACATTTATTAACAATACGACAAGCGTTAGTATCTATAACGAAAAAAATTGCATACACCAAAAATTTAATACATCCAATACGAACATAGAGATTAAAATAATTTTTTTAAAGTTTAACTAAACGTTATGCAAAATGTTGACTTTATCTTATTTTCTTTTCAACGTTTACTAATCTATCACAATTTTACCAATAACAATATAATACCCACGTAACAAATATAATATTATTCTTACAATTTAAAGTAAAACTTCAAGGAAATAGTTATATCCCTATCACTCAAAACCAGCTGACTTAAGAACTAATAAAGTTTGCGCCATCTATTTTTATCTCATATTATTTTTTTGATTACAAATCAATTCACTTTTTAAAGTTTTCTCTTAATCGTCATATATTTGCTTTCGTTTTTCATGTTAAATATTTCTACCATTCTATTAGTTCAGTTCAAACCACAAACGCACTCGGAAAGTATCAACATTACAAAAATCTGTGCCTCAGTTGCATGCTTGCGGTTACGATGAAGTTAAGAATTTTGCGCTGAGAAGAGTAATAAATAGTACTTCAATTTGAGAATAAATTGACCAATTTATTGGTATATTTATTGAATGCCTACCTGCTTGCGCTTTATTTCTTCTTCGTCCTTTACTATTGACTAATACAAAAATACATTTGCTTGCTTCAACTTTCTGTTTTAGTAATTTTCAAATAATACGTCTATGGTTAATTAGTTGCTTCAGTACACTACTTGCTTACTTTTTAAGTGCATTCACAAGATTTTGTTGGAAAAAAATGACAAAAAACGCTTTCAGAACCACTTCTTGATGTTCTTCCTGTTTATTAATGTTGGAAGGTGTTGACTTTTTTATAAATTAGGAACACAAAATAATGAGACAAACATTAAATTCTGTATTCTTTTGGGATGGATATGGTGCGCTAATAGGCATGAACTTTTCTTATTTCGTTAACCGTCCGTCGGCTATCATTCTCATCTGGACGCCTTATTTGTTCGTATCGACACGAGTCCTCATTCGGAAGGACTTTTCAACTGCAAAACGTCACTAAACAGCTATTTTGCTAAACTTTATGTCACGGAGGATGGATTTAAAATCCAAATGTTATTTAAGAGTCTTTCTTGACTGAACGATAGAACAATTTCGTAGAATTATTTAAATTAAGTGTGCGAGTTTGAAGTAAACAACAAACCCTTTGTATTTAACTAGTCTTCGAACTTGAACTGGTTAAATCAAATAGGGGTTGTGTTTACTTCAATCTCGCAAATTTGATTTAAAGAATTTGTTACCACCACCCGCGCTAATTTTAGTGAAATATAGATCATATAATTTAATGAAATGTGAATACATGGCAGATCGGTGTCTCTTTTTAACTTAAAAGCCATTCCAGAGAAACTGTTTTCATGAAAACACATATAATTATCCATATTGTAGCAAATTAAACAGCGTAATTATATTATACCAGTAAATGTGGCAAGCATGATAAAATTTCAGCATACAAGGGGTTCCATGAAGTAAGTATCATATAATTTGCTTTAAAATAAGATAAAAATTAAATCTTTTATATTTTAAATTCGTTATCCAAAAATTGTTGCTGCATTATGAGGTTTTCAAAAAAGTTTATTCTTGAATAATGTTCAATTACTGAGACTTTGAATATGCTGGAGCTTTTCCCTAATGATGAACTAATAATAACGTTCGTGATATATTAAGAGGAATATACATAGAACAACGAAACACGCGCCGACGTAGACAGAAAGAACAAAGATCGAAAATAAATTACTTGAAAATATTGCAAATTCAAAGGTAGGACCTCCTGGTAATTATACCAATATCACGTTTTTTCTAATATTTACCACGTTATATGCTGTGATTTAACCGTATTTGTTAGAACAGGTTCGTCTGGTTTGCAAATATTCATAGACGTTTGTAGCCTGTCGTATGGCAGTATGTCCGTAGATGCTTTCGCCAACTGATGAATTGCCATATAAGCTTTACAAAGCCGATAATGCACAATCGGCGGTTACAACACTTATTATCGGCAATATTGGTTTGCGCTTTATCTGCACTAAATCATGGTTTCTTCGGACGAAACTTTCAGCTAAATTAAGCCGTTTACAAATGGAGAGCTTTCTCATAGTAATCGTCTACTCTCTTCAACTGGAAACCATTTCATGTTTTACAATGCTATTTGCTCGGTTTGAGCTGGAAATTATATACGTCCTTAAAAATATGTTTGCATGCATGCATTTAAACCAAGAATTATCAAGCTAGATACCGTTTATTGCGCAGAACCAATATATATGCAATTGTGCATTATGTGTTGCGCACATAGTAATAAATTAATCAAAATATGACCAGAAGGATAAACTAAAGTCCGCATGAACGGAAAGTATTATCTCATGTGACTCATCAGTAGGAACCGATACTACGCCCTATACTTACTATATATTTTGGCGAGGACTGTGTGACGACTGGACGGTAAAACTTTATCTACAAATGTGCAAACGTACAGTATTGGAGCTAACTCCATACAAAACCATGGACAATGCTCCTTCAAAGATAACTCACCATATCTAACGAAGATTAAATCGTACCTAACTTCCAGTAGTTAGTATGAACGATGTTGAAACCTTCGGAAGACAGGGACGAATCCGCACCCAGTCAATAATAAGACAAACTTGATGCCTACTTGGAAATGGGGATCAAACGTGTCTTTGCAAAATTGGTAGTGCAAAGCGACAACCCGCAAACATAAATGTCAGTAAACCACGTTTGCATTGTTTAAACGAAAAAATGCATCTGTTTCAAAGTTAGAAGTGAAATTTTATTGTTTTTTAAAATTTCGTCTATATTATGAAAAATCTTTAAATGGCGCAGGTTTTGTTTGGAAAATGAAACTTTTATCAAAATTTTTCACGTATTTTGTGTCGACTCGTCAGGATAACCAAGAATGCCGGCTTGATTTAAACGTGTTACCATTTTGCTAGAAAGACAATGTAGCACTGTGAATTGCACACGCTATTCTCGTCGCAATTTCGATCAGAGGAACTACGATTGCATTCACACACTTGTTGTAGCTCAAAAATAACATTTTAGATAAAGCGAAATTTTGAGTTTAAATTAATATGTACATCCATTCTATAGGTGTATACGCGTCAAAAAAATTACTACGTGCAATTAGCTATCATAAAGCACAATGTCGGTGAAACTAAAACCAACACTTTCGAAGTTTACTTCGCGATTGATTTTGTCAGCTAAGTGAATGAATTAACTATTTATTCGTTAATAAATCCTAGATTTTTAACAAGATTCAGATCTATAGTTATGTCAAGGGACAAAAAATAGTTGTAAAATCGCATTCAATATTTAAACGACGGACATTGCGGCATATATAATTGTTTTATACTAAGGTAAAACCATTATATAATTACTGTCGTTGCAACTCAGACGCATACAACCGTTTCCTACCTGGGACATTAAATGTAAATTAACTGAACAATTTATGCACATCCTTGTTTTAAATTTACATTACAATTTTGCTCCGAAGTCCTTCAATAAAGTAACGAAAATAGTTACCTCGATAGAGCTTAAACCAATAATAAGGCAATAGTTAGTTGACATTATTCCAACGGAAAGCTGCACCTCAGTCACGAGATGTTACGTAATCGGATAAAATAAAATTCTACAAAAGGTGTCTTGAGCCGCACATTTTTTGTTATTCGATATATCCCCAAGGAATTGAAGGCAACGCCTTGAATTAGAACTGATTTTTAGTTAGACCGCAGAAATACAAAACTTGGTCAACTATGCATCACTGAAGTGATATAAAATTGTTCCTTGTTGCAATGTACTATTGCGATAGTAAGAATCTTGATTATAAATCAAACACGATAATGTTGGATAATTAGAAATAAAAATTAGGTAAAAGAATCCGTATTCCTTAACAATTAAAGCTAATAAATAAGTAACTAAATTGACATCGCTTTTGTACTTTATATGTTTATAAAATAAATTGAATAAAACCAAAGAATAATTTTAAATCATTAGTTAGCAACTTTTGGCTCAAAAAACAGCATGCACTTAAGAATTTTGCTCCATTAATGTAAAATTGAACTCGCATTTTCAAGCTATTTCAAATCTACACAACATTTAATGGGACACAGAGCCCTATTTAGGAGAAAAATATAAAAAGTTTATCCTGAATTCTTAAAAAAATATTGACGAAATATAATGTTGGTTTTAGCATAGCGCTATCGGAAATTGTTATTAAACCAGCGGCTCAATGCAATTTAACTTTATATTAATGACGAGATTGCTATTATTAATAAAATTAAAGCTCGACTCCAAGAAGTATTGTATGAAGCTTTTGCGCAGACAGCCAGTGTTACGAAATTCCGTTCATACTCTGCAATGGTAATTCCTCTAATTAGATGAAACTAAAATTAGTAGTCGTTACTCAGTTTCTTGTTTCATAAGCTAAATTATGCAGCTAGTTCAAATTTTTGTATATATATATATATATATATATATATTCGTTCACGTAAAAGCCAGCAATGCGAACAGTTGGTTAACTCTCAAGCCATCAATACAAGAATGACCAGATCTCAGATATCACTTTGCAATACAGCGATAAAGGCTTTTACATGCAAACAGGATCACACACAGACATATACGCATAAACACTAACTAATCAGCCAAAACATGAAGTAGAATTAAAACCGGAGTCCAATATATATATATATATATATATATATATATATATATATATATATATATAGTCTAGTAAATGAAATTCATTAAGTAGACTGATTTTGTCCTTTTTCGACATTCATCGAGCACTTGTCAGAATATGTGCTGATACAGATCAAGCCAGGACCGATTTTTTCAGGACGATATAAATCAACAGCACCATCTAATCTGCGCGCCACTCGCAAGCTTTAGCTTTATATCAACCAGTTTTGCTTGGTCAATCTTTTCTTTAGATCAAGAATTCTTAGAATGTCTGTAAACTTAAAGTACCAACTAACCACCTCTGATCTGCTATTATATAGAATGTAAAACAAGCCACTTGCGAAAGTTATAATAGATTAATGCATTATGTCAGAATTTCCATATCTGTTATCATTATTCACTACAAATTGCACAGGATAGCAAATGAAATTCATAAATTAAACAATAATTGATTGCGCGGGTGGTGGTAACAATTTTTTAAATCAAATTTGCGAGCTTGAAGTAAAAACTAATCCCATTGTATTTAACCAGTCGTCAGACAACATAACAAAACTACCGCCAGTCTCAACGCACTGACGCGTTTCGACCTTCCGAGATCATCATCAGAGTACGACGGCAAACTGGCTAGCGGGTTCAAACCGCATTGCATATATATGGAAAGCAAAATTAGATATGCGGCTCTCACCTCTAGTAATCTTGCATACATTGTACGTGACTGGAAATGTCGGCTGCACAATTTCTATGCAGTCACGAACATTAGCTGTTTGTAGCTTTCGCCACACATATATATATATATAAAGAAAATACAATTAAACAATAATTGATTGCGCGGATGGTGGTAACGATTCTTTGTATCAAATTTGCGAGCTTGACGTAAACACCAATCCCATTGTATTTAACCAGTTGTCAGACGCATATCAAATTTTGCTTTCCATATATATATATGCAATGCGGTTTGATCCTCGCTAATCAGTTTGCCGTCGTACTCTAATGAGGATCATGGAAGGTCGAAACGCGTCAGTGCATTGCGACTGGCGGTTGCTTTGTTATGTTGTCTGCCGACTGGTTCAATACAATGGGATTGGTGTATACTTCAATCTTGCAAACTTGATGTAAAGAAATTCATCAAGTTAGCCAATTTAGTACTTATTGAAAAATCGTCGGATACCTGCCAAGATTGACGTGATCATGTCTCGAGCTTCAGCACATTTTCCTCAAAGTCATGCAAATCATCCATCGCACAACCTGAGAAATGTGCCTAATGTGATTTTCAATCACATATACCGACATATGTTTTTAATCGTCATTCCTCTCTTCAGATGGACCTTATTAAGTGTGGATTTGTGTCTAAATTTTCAACTGGCCTTTTAGAACAGACACTATGTTGCCAGGTGACGTGAAATTGAATTAAAGAATTGTTGCAAAGTGTAGTTTATTTTTTGTCTGGTGTAAATCTGATTCTCGTTAATCAGCTTATCGCGATGTACCTTTAATATCCATAGAAGTTTTGGACAAATCGTAATTTAGTTAAATTACGCAATTGAGAAATGAAATGAAATATTTTTGCATTGTATTGGCAAACGGGAATTTAATAATATTTATCGTCATCAGCGCAAGTAATGAATACCGATTTGTACAACATATATACTTGTGGCGAAAACTGTAAACAACTTATACTTTTAAATATATATATATGTAGGTGTTGCTAACCTAGTAACAAATTAGTTCAGTTGTGACCAGAAGGATAAACCAAAGGCAGCATGAACGGAAAGTATAATCTCATGAACATTCGTTTCGTGCTTACTGGCGACTCATCAGTAGGAGCCGGTATTACGCCCTTTAACCACTATATATTTGGTAGAAAAATGTGGAATAATAGGACGGTACCGTCCTTCCTTCTGGGCACAACTGAACTAATTTGTTACTAGGTTCGCAAAACCTAATACATACTTACTTACTAACTTATACTTTTGACTGAAATGACATTGTGCAACCGGTATTTCTAGACAAGTACAATGTATGCAAGTCTACTAGAGGTGAGAACTACATTTTTCAGTTTGCTTTCGTTTAAAAGGCATTGCAGTTTGATCCCCGCTGATCAGTTAGCCATTGTGCTCTGATGGTGATCAAGGAAGGTAGAAAGGATTAAGCGCGTGTTACTGATGGGAATTTTCCTGTGTTGTGCAACTATTTATTTATATAAGGAAATATACTCTTGGATTATTAACGTGTTGTCTAGGAGTTTTTTGGGTATGTGATGCCATACGAGTTGTCAGTTTTTATCCGCTATCTTGTGATTCTCATGAAATGAGGAAATGTATTAGTACGTGTGATTGGCAATAGGTATGCTTTATTGTGTGACTGAGCGAATTGAGTTTGATTGGCATATATATGAAGTTTGCAAATTTAATTTAAAGTCTTTCTGGCATCATCTGCACAATCTATACATTTTAATTGAATATCTGCAGAAAATAGCGAATATATAATAGTTTATTATCACATGTTAGCAATGGCGTTCTTGTAGTGTAATAATTTACCGCTGTTCCAATGTTTATTTATTACATTTTTATTTGATGTTCATGTTTCCATAATTGTAAAAAATATAGTTTTAGAAGTCAGTAAAAAATAATTGCTAAAAGAGACCTCCAGATTTCTTAAAAGTTTGATAACAAGTAAATAGATGACTTTTGCGAATTGGCATGGTCGTTTTGAAATTTATTACCTGACAAGAAGTTTTAACTAGCTATTTGTGATCTATTTTATTTTGTGTGCAATTTGAATTAATCGAATAAAATTAGAATATTTGCACAAAAGTTTTATTTCTGATTGCGTTGATTTTTAATAAATTATCTTTCTGGTTTCGAAATATTTGCGAACAATTTCTATGGCAAGAAGCCTGTTGAGGTCGGCTGGCAATTAAGCGATATGCACCTTGTTTTTAACAAAATGTTTAAGATCTTTTAGCGCAAGGAAGAAAAACTACGAATTGAAATTATGTTTCTGTCGATATAAGTTTACGAAAGCCATTGAGATGTTAGTTTTCTTATATCCAAAATCTAAATACATTAAAAAACGGACGTGAAAAAAATACCAGTTACATCTTGCACAAACTGCGCAACCCAACATTAGAATTAAACGAACATTGGTTGCGCGGGTGATGATAACAATTATTATAATCAAGGTTGCGGTCTTGATATAAACACCTGACACATTAATTACTTACATATGTCAGTATAAACTAAGAATTGTATAGTGTAGAAAAGGCAATTCATCCAGTAGACCGGTTTCGTCCTTATTGGGAACTCATCACGTACTGGCCAGTTCCCAATAAGGACGAAACCGGTCTACTGGATGAATTGCCTTTTCTACACTATACAGTTCTTAGTTTATACTGACATATGTAAGTAATTAATGGGTCAGGTGTTTATATCAAGACCGCAACCTTGATTATAATAATTTTTATCACCACCCGCGCAATCAATGTTCGTTTAATTATATAAATGTTAATTTCAATACCACTTCCCCATGTAGTGTGGTGTCTGTTCAGTAATGACAGATTGGGAATGGTTAGTTGGAACTTTGGGTCTAAATGGATGCCATATGAGCTCCACCTAAAGGAAAAATAGACTAACCAAGTTACATTTGTTAGTATATAACTGAAAATTGTGTGTAGTGTAGTGTGCGGCAGGATGGCTCAGTGGTTAGAGCACCAGATTCCGAAGCAGACGTGCCCAGGTTCGAGTCCTGTCCGCGGCAAATTCTGGCCAGTACTAGATGAGTTCCCAATAAGGACGAAACCGGTCTACTGGATGAATTGCCTTTTCTACACTATACAATTCTTAGTTTATACTGACATATGTAAGTAATTAATGGGTCAGGTGTTTATATCAAGACCGCAACCTTGATTATAATAACAACGTTAGAATTGTTCTCCATGGTGTCTTTTTATGTTCAAATATACATGAAAATGTTTTTATGTACCATAAACAATCCTTTCTTACATACTCTGCATGTACGTACGAATGAATAGGATTAAACTGCGATTCAATTTGTGCATTTTCAGGGCAGCATAAAATGGCAACCCAAAATTCATATAGAATATAATAAAAATATAAAGGGCAAAACTAGATCAGTTTAAATGCGAGGTTTCTACAATATAACGTGTAACTGCAAAAGTGCAATCATCAATCGATTTTCCGCAGGTATTGACAATAAATTGTCCTTTAATCTTTATAACAACCATCTGGACGATAAACCTACGGAGGTTGATTGGAAATTTGCGCATGTATATGGATAAACAATGTTTGAGGTCCACATTAACAGTTTGTTTGGTCATATTGCTGGCGATGGCAAGTTGGCTACCTAATTTTGCACGTGCAGTTTAACTGCATTAAGTGTGATCTTTAAAACTGCTTCTACTTTTTATCCTTTGCAAAAAACAGCGACTCTCAAAAGGGGTGTTTCAGGTTGATTGTCTCGTTCCTCAGTCCTACACTCGTCTGTTTCTTTTTTGTTTTCCTTTTAATAATTGACTGAGTCAATTGCTCAGTATGGCCATTATAAGTTGAATATTTTCTGTTGGTCTATATATTCCTGGTTATTGAAATCCAGTGTAAACGATTGTATTTAATTCGGAATCAGCAGATGTAAATATCTGCCAATTAATTTTGAAATCACATAACAAACATTGATTGCTCGGGCGGTGATAACAACTATTTAAAATATAAGCACCAATCTCATTATATGTACATTTTTCAGTATGAACTAAGTATTATAAAAGATAGCATAGGAAATTCATTCAATATACGGGTTTTGTCCTCATTGGGAATTCTTCAAGTACTTTCCAGTACTTTTCCGTGGACAGAGCTCGGAACGGAGCATGTGCCTCACAGTGGTTGACTATATCCACTGGGCAACCACCCTGCCAATACCAACATGTGTTCATGGTATGTTATCACAAATAGCTTTCAAGTAGAGTATAAAAGAAATTAGATAGCTGTCAAACTCAGTTTATACCGTAAGACAAATCTTCTTATGGGCATTCTAAAAGTTTTGAAGTTGTGTTACTGATTGAAACCTACTTTTAGACATTTTGAAAATTGCCTCCACGTAACGTATGTATTGACAACACAAACTGTGGTTTCCCTTTATTGGTATGTTCATAAATTAATCTAAACATGTGTCCACTAAAACTGAGGAAACAGTGATTTTTATTGTTACATAATCCAACTATTTATGCATGCTTGCATTGAAAAGGAAGTGTAAACACATTTCGTGCAGTACAACGAAGGACAAGAGTTTCGAATTTATTATTGTCCACTGCTTGAACTGAAATATTAATAGATCATAATGATGGAAATTTTCAATAAAGGTACATAAAAGCATATTATCTTCGCATTTTCAACAATTATATTGTGAATTTTTATGACAAGCTAAAACAAATTAGCAACATTTTAATAATAATTGATTTCGCGGGTGGTGGTAAAAATTCTTTAAATTAAGTTTGCGAGTTTGAAGTAAACACCAATCCCATTGTATTTAACCAGTCGTCGAACAACATAACAAAACTACCGCCAGCCGCAACGCACTGACGCGTTTCGACCTTCCATGATCATCATCATAGTACGACGGCAAACTGACTATCGAGGATCAAACCGCATTGAATATATATGGAAATCAAATTTAGATATGCGGCTCTCACCTCTAGCAGTCTCGCATACATTGAACTTGACTGGAAATGTCGGCTGCACAATTTCTATGCAGTCACGAACATTAACTGTTTGCAGCTTTCGCCACATATACATATATAGGCAATACAATTTAACAATAACTGATTGCGCGGGTGGTGGTAACAATTCTTTAAATCAAGTTTGCGAGCTTGAAGTAAACACCAATCCCATTGTATTTAACCAGTCGTCGAAAAACATAACAAAACTACCACCAGCCGCAACGCACTGACGCGTTTCAAACTTCCATGGACATCATCAGAGCACGGCGCGAAACTGGTTAACAAAGATCAAACTGCAATGCATATTTATGGAAAGCAAACTTATATATGCGGCAATCTCATTTAGTAGTCTCGCATACACTGTATTTGACTGGAAATGTCTATTGCAAAATTTCTTTGTAATCAAGATCATTTATTATTTGCAGATTTCGCTACATGTACCAAATTACTAAATGCAAAAACAGAAGGGAGCTAGCCACATAAGAAGCCTTATGGATAAACAAATTGCAGCCGGATTTATGTAAGCAGAAGAAGCACGTACAAGCATTGAGCTTGAACTGGATGTGACGCACGCAATTTGATTGGTTTCTATTTTTCACACTCTCTTTGTTCACATATTTCTATCTTGTTTTGCTTCCCAATTTATATATAAAGATATGTTCATAAGTAGATATTTCAGAAGACCACGAGATAAAATTTTTTTCTTACATCTGATAAAATTTCTTTTTGATTTTGCACACAGGAAGGGTACAATTAAAGCTCGCATTTCAAAAGAATCTTTCAGAAAACTAGATGAACTAGTGAAGTTAAAGTGTAGAGCGCAAAGAACGTCATTGTTTGAAAAAAACATTATTATCAGTGTATTAAACAATAACGGTTCCCAGGTGATTTGGTACCCAGTCTACGAAAATCAAAACTACGAGTCAACCGAAGAAATCTTACAAGGTTGGCGTATTCTAAAATTGAGCAGTTGAAGTAAGATGAAGCAGTGCTACAGGCAAGAATTGGGTGTGTATCTTGTGTATTAGATGAACTAAGTCTTTTTGCAAGAATTTAATTTTTAATGTTTTTGCCGACAGTTATGAGGAAAGATAAAGCAAGACTTTTGAACAAATTGGAAAAAGATGTAAAACCTGGAGTTTTGTGTGATTTAATACCGACCGATCTTGATAAGCGTGTGCTTAACTTATCAAAAGTGCCAATCGATCAGCTAACAATGGAGGCTCTATCGATGGGCCGAAATTATGGAATAAATCCTTCTAATAAATGCGATGTTGATTTTGAGGCAGCATTTGAATTGTTATTTGAACAAACAGCTGACTTGGAGCCTACCAGTATTGATTATAAAAATTGGTTCAAGGCTACACTAGTTAATCAGGCTTCACATCTGAAATCGTCTATATGCGCAGAGCAGCATGCGTTGACAAAGCAGCATCTAGGTGCACTTAGAAATATCAGCAGAAATAAAAACATCAAAATATTAAGCGCTGATAAAGGAAAGAGCGTAGTTATAATGGACAAATCTGACTACGTACAAAAGATGGAAAAGGTGTTAAAGGAAAATACAAAATTCACACGTCTAGACGATAAATCAAATAAAATAGACAAGGTGGAGCGCAATGTAATAAATGAAATTAAGATTTTGACAGATGCCGGTTTTATTGATGAGGCCACTGCACAGAAGCTCAAGCCAGTTGGATCATCTACACCAATAATGTACGAATTACCAAAAACACACAAAAGAGGTTGTCCTATGAGGCCAATTTTATCAATGGTAAATTCTCCGTTTCATGCACTAGCTAAATGGTTAGTTCGTTTACTTGAACCATTACGTAAACTACTAGGTAATCATTCGGTTGCCGATTCGTTTGAGTTTGTAAACAAAATTCAAGATATAAAATGTTAAAAACAAGATTATGGTATCTTTTGATGTTACGTCTTTGTTTACAAATGTTCCAATTGATGAAACCATTGCCATTATAGTCAAAGCGGTAGAACACGATATATTACCATCGCCAGTGCCAGGTCAAACTCTACGCAAGCTTATCTTATTATGCACGAAAGACGTACGATTTCGTTTTAATGGAAACATCTACAAACAGACTGATAGTGTCGCAATGGGAAGCCCCTTATCTCCAGTGTTGGCTGAGATTTTTCTAGGGCACCTAGAAAATACATCATTAAAGAGTGACATAAGTAAATGCGCTCAATATATACGGTACGTGGATGATATATTTCTTGTATTCAAAAACAGGTCGCAATCACGAACATTGCTTCAAAGTTTCAACAAAGCACATAAGAATATCGGTTTCACGTCAGAGCACGTGAAAGATGACTGTCTGCCTTTCCTAGATGTACTATTAAAGAAAGAAACTAATGTTAAATTAAACAGAACAGTTTACCATAAACCAACATGTTTGCACAGTATTTGCATTACAGCAGTTTTGTGCCATTTCAATATAAATTATCAACAGTTCGTGGTTTCTTTTCAAGAATTGACAGGTTGGTTAGTCAAGATTCTAAAGAAAATGAATATAATAAAGCAATTAACGATTTAATGTTTAATGGCTATCCCAGACAATTAATTGAATCAATTATTAAAAGGGGAATTAACCAGAAACAGACGTATTATGGGCCAGAAAAGAAAACAGTCTACCTAAACATCCCATTTAAGGGGATGCAGTTTCCCGAATGGCACAAAAGAAAGTTGAAGCAGCATTGACACGCACATTTAATGCAGCCAAACTACGAGTGTTATTTAGGGCAACACACTTGCCTTTACCAGCAATCAAAGAGAAACAGCCGTTAATGTCGATATCAAATATTATTTACCAATATACATGCGCAAGTTGTCGATCAACTTACGTAGGCCGATCGACAAGACGGTTAATTACTTGAATGAGAGAACATTGCAACTTGAACGCCTGTTTTAAATCAAATGGTGAATACACGTCTGCTATTGCGCAACACATCATCGAAACATCGCACGTATGTTCTCCAGACGTAGCATTCAAAGTAATTACTAAATGCAAAAACAAAAGGGAGCTAGCCACATACGAAGCCTTATGGATAAACAAATTGCAGCCGGATTTATGTAAGCAGAAGAAGCACGTACAAGCATTGAGCTTGAACTGGATGTGACGCACGCAATTTGATTGGTTTCTATTTTTCACACTCTCTTTGTTCACATATTTCTATCTTGTTTTGCTTTCCAATTTATATATAAAGATATGTTCATGAGTAGATATTTGAGAAGACCATGAGAAAGAAAATTTTCGTATATCTGATAAAATTTCTTTTTGTTTTTGCACACAGGAAGGGTACAATGAATTTTATTAAAGCTCGCATTTCAAAAGAATATATATATATATATATATATATATATATATATATATATATATATATATATATGCAACTGCGTATAATTATCGAATCTTAGTTGAGATCAACACATGATTTGTTCCCTTTCATTTTTAGTGACGGAAATATTTTGGATATTTCTGTCTATATCCTTGATCAGTCTTAAATACATCAGAAGTATTAGAAGCAAGTTGATAGCTAAAATGCGATATTTCTTTTAGCTGTATAATTTATATGGCCGACAAAAAATATAACTGGGACAAACCCTGTGTGGGTCATAACACAGATTAGGTAATTATAAATAAACCAGGTCTGTATCAACATTTTACTTTTTTGACCGTGTATGGTTTCACAATTCATGTTAACTTTTAAGAATTTATCAAATTTTATTTCTTCATATGGTCCGCCAAATACATGAAGTGGATCTCATGTAAGGCATTGTCATTCACACTCATGTACATACAAGCAAATCCATATGTATGCGTATAAATACATAAATCTATTAACAATAGTAGTGTTAGAATATATCTATCAGGATTGATCTGTCATTTCCCTCTTACGCTTAGCAAAATAAATCTTTATTTGGTAAGTTAACAGAAATATTTATTTATAATAGGAATTCAAACACAAAAATCGTGCCTTCTTACATTTAATAAAATTATTAATGATTTCAAGTTTTAAATAGGAGGTAAATGAAAATTATTATATTCGTTTGATCTGGTAAAAAGATTACCAGTATTATGAGAAGTTAGTTTTGTACTACTTTCAACGGATTTTGGTCGTTCTAAATGAATTGTCGTTGTTTTACCCTGCGATGAAGCATATTTTCCTATAATTCGACCACCAGAAATTGCAGACATTGAACGGTCGAAATCTGCGCATCCTGAGTATTGCTTATTTACTTTGATTGCTTTTGAGACAGAAAATGGTAAAAAATGCAATTAACACGTTTATTAAGGATTGTAAAATAGTCATTCTTCAAATAAAGACGTCTTAGTAACCAAAAATTGTCGTAATTCTAGTGAGTTTCCAAGTGATTATCAATGTACGAAATTTTCCACATTGGAAAATTGAAGAGGTTTTAGGATGCATAGGAAGTTCGTTAATTATTTCAAGCAATATATTGTGATTAATTTATCAATGCTTTCAAATATAATAACCAAGCCTTAATGCTTGGAAAACATCTAATGAATTTTACCAATCGTATTTGAAGGGGGGGGTGCTGAATTCTAGGAAGATATTTTATATCCTTGTTGAAAAAGTTTTCACGCTTTCGAGAACTCATACTTGTTCTTTGGTCAGTTTTGTGCGTTAATGGGCTATGAAATAACGATTTAAAAATAATTATATTGAATCATGATTTCTTGTTCTATGTGCGATACCTTCCATGTTATAATTATGAACCTTATGCTAAGTAAATTAAGTGCTCATTAAATTATTCAATTTTGAAAACATTTCTGATTTGGTTTCTATTGATTGCTTTGAAACAGACGTAATGCACAACATAGTTACAAATAATAATATAGCTCATATATCCTGGATATGGCAATTTTTTTCATTTCTCAATTCAAACCAGTACCCAAAGGCAAAATATAAATAATTGTTCAATATCCCCATTAACTAATTTCGTAGAAGCAATCCAAACACTAGAAAGAATTTATTAAGAAAATACCTTAAATGAATCCATATTTAAAATAAACATTTAAAACTTTTTACTGAAAAAGTGAAGAAATGAATTTAATATGTACTATAAAATTATTCCACTTTCTGGAAAAATCCACGCAACAAGAGATTTAGCTTCTATAAATAATTACCTTGAATGTTATTCGGTGACACAATTGCTCCTTCTTTACATTTGACGCTGTTATTTCTAAACATAAATAAGATAAGCATTAATTTAGACGTTTTAAATACTACTTCTATATTTTATATAATTAATACTTTATTTTGTACAAAATTAATATTTCTCTGTTCACTAAAAGGTATTTTATAAAGTTATGACTTTTGTAATTTCGAATGAATTCGCACCAATTATTGTTATTTTGTTATATGCACCTGGAGTAAAATTCTGTCGTCAATTATTTAAATCATGTTTGCTTTCTTGTTATAAACATCAATCATATATATATATATATATATATATATATATATATATATATATAAGCATTGTATAAAATAAATCATTTTGGAAATCTACAAGTATTGTTCAGAATTTTCCAAGGACAGGGAACAAACCTCAGCCTTTCGTGCTTACTGGCGATTCATCAGTAGAAGCCGGTATTTTGCTCCTTACCAAATACATATTTTAGTGAGGAATGTGGGAAAATAGGACGGTACAATCTCCTATATTCTTTAAATCAAGGATGAAACCACATTTAATATATATGGAAATCAATTTTAGATATGCGGCTCTCACCTCTAGCAGTCCCGCATACATTGAACTTTACTGGAAATGTCGGCTGCACAATTTCTATGCAGTCACGAACATTAACTGTTTGCAACTTTCGCCACATATTCATATATAGCCAATACAATTTAAAAATATTGATTAGGTGGAAACTTCAATGGAGTTTGAAGTTAACACCAATCCCATTTTATTTAACTAGTTGTCAAACAACTTGCAGTAGTTTTGTTATGTTGTTCGACGACTGGTTAAATACAATGGGATTGGGGTTTACTTCAAGCTCGCAAACTTGATTTAAAGAATTGTTACCACCACCCGCGCAATCAATTATTGTTTAAATATATTATATGTATGTGTAATTCTGCAGTAATGAAACTAACTTCACATAAAGTCTTCAACAATGCGACTTCAAAGTCAACTCACAATATATAATATATATCGAGTCCATAAATATTTAGTGAGTAAAGGGCGTAATACCGGCTCCTACAGATGAGTCGACAGTAAGCACGAAACGAATGTGCACGTTATTATATTTTTCATTCAACCTGTATTTGGTTTATCCTTCTGATGATATTTGAAAAAAATTGTTACTTAACGTACAACACCTAATACACAATAGCATATATATTAGATCTCCAAAACTAGCAGTTTATAACTTTTATATTTTTAATTGAGTGACGTCATGATTACAGCTAAATATAATAATTGATATTGATCAAGTTCAGAGTGTATTGATTTTCTGGAGTAATAGATGTTCAGAAATAGTTGTAAATGTCAATATGTTTGTGAACATTAGCATTCACTGAGATACATAATGCTGGTTTCGAGAACTGACCACAATAGCCAAAGTGTTGATACTCTTTACTGAGTCGGTATATATATTATATAGTGAGATGACATTGAAGTCCCATTGTCAGTGACTGTACATGAAGTTAGCTTCTCTACTGTAGGTTTACACATTCGTACAGGAGAATGTACCGTCCTATTTTCCTACATTCCTCAGTCTAATATTCAATGGGTAAAGGGCGTAATACCGGCTCCTACGGATGAGTCGCCAGTAAGCACGAAACGAATGTGCACGAGATTATATTTTTTCATGCTGTCTTTGGTTTATACTTGTCATATTTGAACTAATTTATAACTAGGTGCTCAACAATTAATAAGTTATTGAATATTAGTTCCTCGTCAAAAACGTCATCGAACTGGGCACACATGCTTGGGTGTTTTTGACACTAACCACTGAAAAACATTGTCAAGCCAAGTAGAATCATGATTATATTATATAAATTACGGTTTCTAATTTAATGATATTACAAGTCATTCATTCGAAACCACTTGAAATGATGTACTATATTAATATTAATATGTGGATTTATGTTGGGAGAAATTTAAATCAAATTGTTTTTTAAACAATGACTATCATGTTTGTAAAAAGTTTTTTTTTTAAATTTCTGTTCTAGATAATAAAGAGGCTTACATTTCATTGTAACTTCGGAATTTGTCCATCGTTTCTTTTCGTAAATTGTCTTCCTTCGCCTTTTCGTTTAAATACTGCAAGCGATCTCTCATTTCTTGTGACATGAAATTTTTACATTCAGGCGGTATCTTAACACTAAATTCTTGCGTATGTTCAGTTCGGCAATCTGAGACTTCTTTACCGTAGAGAATTCCTTCGCTAATAGTATCTTTTTCTACCGTTCCTGGCGACTGATACTGTATAGCCTTTACTTGTGGCAAAGAAATTTCTGAAATGCAATCCTAAATCGAATATAGAAATTCATTCTCTTCAGCGTATTTTAATTTTTTTGTCAATAATTGAAAATATTTAAATTGTACCTTAAAATTAGGACCGTTGCGCAACAATTTAAACAATAAATCGACAATAATACACACCAGAATCACACGAAATTGCATGGCCACATTTTAACTGACTAGCCGTGTATATCAGCTATTTTATCCGACAATAATGTGTGGAACATTTTTTTGATTTAAACTAATGATTTGCATAAAACATCTAGACATGAGTTAGTCTTAATCTTAAATATCATCAATATTCTTCTTAACCATATTTTTTTATGGTGTTTACCATGAAAAGATGTTATTATTATTTAATTTTTTTCTGTGTAAATTCAATTGTTAAAAAATATAATTTTATTCATAATTAGAAAGAGATTATGGATGGTCATTTTGAAAATTAACCAACTTTTTATTCTTGCAATCTAAGACATGCTAATCTTGGCAGATTTTAGGTATTTACAAGGAAAAAAGTTTGTGTACATTAATGGAAGCCTTACAGCCCCTCATGTTTTAGTAATAAAGCTTACGTCTTAAATACGAAAAACGAAACATACCAAAAAATGTGCATACATTCAAGAATACACAGATAAATACATATAACGTCAATTTGTACACGAATAAAAAATGCATCCATTCATAGATTCACACATACAAAAATTCATAGATACATACATGCATACATATAAATACATACATAAATACATTCATACCTAAATGCATGCATACATACATACATGCATACATACATACATACATGCATGCATGAATAAATTCATGTATAAATACATAAATACATACTTACATACATAGATAAATACCTACAAACATACATACATACATACAAAAAAACATACACACATACATACATATAAATACATACATAAATAAATACATACATAAATACATGCATACATACATATATGCATATATACATAGATGTATATAAACATACATACATACATGCATATATACGTACAAACATACATAAAGGAATACAAACTTTGATGCATCATTTTATGCATACATATATAGATACATGTATATATATATATATGCATATATACATGCATTAATACATACATAAATACATCCATACATATATACATACATAAATTCATACATGCATGCATACATACATACATACATACATACATACATACATACATACATACATACATACATGTATACATACATACATACATACATACATACATACATACTTTCATACATAACTACATTCATACATACATAAATAAATACATACATACATGCATACATCCATACATACATACATGCATACATTCGTTCATACATACAGACAAACATACATACATACATTCATACATACATACATACATACATAAATACATGTATACAGGCAGCTAGGTAGCACAGGTGGATATGTTGCACTTAAAAAAATACTTAGATTGATAATCAGATATCTACATAAACCAAATAAATCGAAGGCATGTGTCAAATACCATTTTAGCTTAGTAACAGTTCTATTTCATTCTCTTCTTTCTTGCTTGCCCTACACTATTGGATTGATGAAGGCGGTCCTTGATAACGCAACAAAGGGGAAACAAATTATAAATTTGGTCAGTAGTACACATGGAAATAATGATTACGAAAATAAATATTATTCCATCGGTGCATGTTGCCTTTTACAGTTAAATACTGTTTGTTGCGAAGAACTAATATATATGCTAGTATGTATTAGGTGTTGCGAACCTAATAACAGATTAGTTCAGTTGTGACCGGAAGGATAAAGCAAAGGCAGCATGATCGGAAAGTATTATCTCATTCACATGCGTTTCGTGCTTACTGGCGACTCATCAGTAGGAGCCGTTATTAGGCCCTTAAACCACTATATATTTGCTCGAAGAATGTCCTATTATTCCACATTCTTCGACAAAATATATAGTGGTTAAAGGGCGTAATACCGGCTCCTACTGATGAGTCGCCAGTAAGCACGAAACGAATGTGCATGAGATTATACTTTCCGATCATGCTGCCTTTGGTTTATCCTTCTGGTCACAACTGAACTAATTTGTTACTACGTTCGCAACACCTAATACATACTTGATGTTACTTTTTGTTATAACGTAAACTGTTAAGTTAAATTGAGATATCATAATACACATCATATACGTTGATAGAATTTACAACCGATTATAAAATGAAATAAAACTCGAATCACCGTAGTTTTAAATAAAAATTTTAGAAAAGTGCGTATTTTAACTGTTGAAGGTAAAGATGAAATGCACAATGCTCAGAGCTGCCTCATATAGATAATTCAGCAAGTAACCATACAATTTTTCTTTTCCGAGACTGTGCACTAGGCATAAAATAAGTAACACGATTTATTTAAATGCCAAATTCAAGCATCTACAAATTGTCATGTAAGAGACTTTTCTGAGCAAAGTATTGAAACCATTTTTAGACTGTGATAATTAACATAATAAAGCCAATAAATCGAAACTAAACAGCTAGACATTATTGGGATTTACAGGAAACCAGGAAATTCTCGCTGCAATTTAACGACACCTTATACTAGCTAATGTGTTTAAAAATTACATTTCGAAAATTAAATACAGAAATGATGATTTAATAGATGAAGATCATAACTTCTTAATTATATATTTACAAATATATTTGCATTACTTAAAAGCTACGTTAATTTCTGACAGTAACCATGAAAATATTAAGCTATTAACATTTCTTATTAAAACATAGTGAATTTAAAAAAAACAGTTCATAAAGTAAATATGAAAACAATGAATATTCATTAATTTTATTATAAATCATAACTTACCGTATTAATTATTGCACACATTTGTCGAAACATTTATTTAATTTGCGAAATATGCAGACACATCCAAATATACATATTTTTAAAGATAACAGTTATAATTCAACTTAAAAGGAAATCAGTGTGATTTTAAAACGTAAAATATGTTCAAATAAAAGAAATAATATACGCCATGCAAAAATATCCATAACAGAGTAAATTCGAAAGAAAATCCATTTTCTTCTAGCTAAATAAAAAAATAAATAAAGCATTATATGATCGAAGTAGGAGAAAGTAAAAGAATTTTGTGATTTAAAATGTTCCTTTACAGTTCTAAATTAGTTTAACCGTGTAATTGGAAAAATGTATTTTCTAATCAAGCAAATTAGTGCTAAAAGTATTTGAGTAAAGTCAGAAATAACTGAATAATTTCAGTCGTAATAAATCTGTTAATAAGGTTTGGATTGGAAAGGACTTACATTACGAGTAATTCTGTTTAAAAACTATAAATTGTTGCAGTACTGTCTTTTGCATAATTTCCTTATCCATGTTGTGTCTATCACAGGTTTGTTCCCAGTTCCTCGTTTCAGGGAAAATTTTGGAGTCTCTTTTGGGTTCTCGACATTGGTCTAAAACTCATCCAGCCTTATGAAGAAACCCTTGCTTTATTAGCTTGTGTTCATATTTCTTGATGAGCTGTGCACTGATGGAAGGACCGAAAAGGGATCCTGAAAATTTTCCGCTTGAAATAGTAGCTGGGGACAATCCTATGTTGTTCACAACACGATCAGGTAAAAGAGTTATTCAGTTGTTTAAAAAAAATTTAACCATGTAGAGACGCATAAAAGCAATTACATAACGGAATGATTAATCTTTTCATTAAATCAAAAATTTGATATGGAAATTTGGTCTCTGCTGAATTGACGAGTTCTGCCCTTTCGTTTCGTCTTATACAGATTTTCTTTTTCGAAACATGAAACTAAATGCCTGAACACAACGAAGTAATGTTGCATTATATAACTGATTTTATGTCGGGTTTGGAGGCATAAACAGGACTACAATTCAGAGTAAAGATAAATGTGTACTAATATTTATGCATGCCTTGAAGCTTATTGTTGACTACCCTATTGCAACACATTTCTTTATCTATTAATAAACTGGAAGACAATGTAAATGTAAAAATTGAGAAAAGAAAATTAAACACACACACAAAATATTACACAGACCAATTTGTTTGTGCTCGAAAAATTTTAAAAGTGCACAGTCAATTAAAAGTTTACGTCAAATACGCACCGGAATACATCTATACCAGTTAAGCAATATCGGATCATGAGAAGCAAACGATATTTAACAGGTAATTTGTTGTTAATGCAAAAGGAATAAATACAATTTTCGTTTACAGAACTGTAGCCTTAAAGAAGTATAGTTCTCAAAATATGAAAGCTGTAGAATTGCCAGATGTTTACTCAGACTACCATTGAAACTCAGACCGATTGAAATCGGTGTAAATAACATTGGTATCCTGACAACTGGCACAACTAAAAAGCCCGTTGCTTTCTCGTGTACCACAAGGAATCCTGATTTCTAACGTATAAGTATCCATTGTATATTAGATGGCTTGTGGAATTATTTAAATCGGGATTTGCCTGAACAAAAATGTTTGTTCTAATGATACGGCAAGCCAATTATTGGTGCCTATTTAGTTTTTTTTAAATTCGCCTATCGAAACAAGAAAAACTTTCCATTCAGTTAAATATTATATCGTGACCAGTGTACTGTGTACTATTGGACTTTTGATGATGGTATTGGAAATGAAGTGCCGAAAAGTTAAGCGGTCAAGATTATACCGAACAAAGGCGAAAGTAATCTTTTGAAATGTAAAAAATAAACAATTATGCACAAATTAATACTGTATGGAAGTATAAATCTATTAAAAGTCAGGTATGTAAAACATGGTTAAACTAAGCAATTTACTTTTAGCCTGGGCTCAACTCGACTTTGATATCTGATACGTTGTATTGCCAATATTTATGAAGAAATTCAGATTAAATACATACATTATGCAACAAAAAATATGAAGCGCGAAATTTTCATTCCGGGGTAAGGAAAAACGCGCGTATACACGCAAAAAATACTCACGTATATATAAAAGGTATTTTGAGGATACTTTCATAAACATAAATCAAGATATCGAAACAAACTGCATGCTGTGGATTTCACTCTCTTTCTATCGAGGTAAGTTTCATTGCAGCCTACGCACATCATTTGTGTCAACAATCAAGTTTTTCTGAATTTTAAATTTAATTACCGTGACACCACAACAATACAGTTGAACCACAGATGCTCCATACTTTATCTTTCCTTCTCCCATTAACATTCTGCACACTTGATGAGATTACGTATACCAGGAATTTGAGATTGCTGCAATTGTAGTGGAGGTAGGGCTTTGGTCTGCTATTTGCAGGAGTTTATTTACCGAGACCAATTATTTGCTTAAAACCATTAGTGAGTCAAAAATTGTATTTGTAGGCTAGACAAGTCGATTACAATAGAGGCTAATTTACAGTGGCATATGGACAAACATTTCCGCTGTAGCTGATCTCAGACACCTAATCAGGTGGATTTCCATGTGTTCTCCAAAGCAAAAAACGATAAAGAATCACACACAGCGGAGGCCGTTTTATATAAACGACAAAAAACGTTCGTACATTGTTTGAATATAAAATTGGTGAATTGGTTAAATAAATATATAGATCTTGCTTTAAACATCATTTCCGAAATGAACATATATTTGTCAGCTTAAACTAAGCATTTTAAAATGTATAAAAGAAAATCCATCTACTAAACTGGTTTCGTCCTTATTCGAACTCCTCACGTACTGTCCAGAATTTACCACGGACAAGACTCGAAACTGGGCACGTATGGTTCGGAAACTCTTGCTCTAACCACCGAGCCACCTTGTCGCATACGAAACAGGATTTTCAGTTATATACTAACTACAGGCTTCTGATTAACTTGACCTTTGTTGTAGCCTATATGGCATTTCTTTAGACCAAATGTTACAACTAGCCACCCCAATCTGTAATTTAAGAACAGACACCACCTGGAAAGGTGTCAGTGAGTTTAATATTTATATAATTAGACGAATATTGATTGTTCGGGCGGTGATAACAGTTATTGAAACCGAGGTTACAATCTTGGTATAAAAAAAACAAAAATTCGTAAAAGAATCACGCATTTTGTAAGTGTGATAAAGTCTTAATCCCAAGTAAAAAAATAAATTCTTAAATGGTTTGAATAGAAATTGTTTAAATTGTTTGTACGTGAGCGCGATAACTTTATTTTTTGTGAGTATTAGCATGTACGTTGCACACTTCATGACTGTTGCTGCAAAATTTATGTGTTTAATCCAACATTTTATCATTTTTCCAAATATTTGACAATATAATGTACCACATATTACAGTCCAGTTGAGGTCTGACGAAAAGAAAAATTCTTTTTTAAGATTGCGCTTTACATACATGCTCTATATTAAATTTTAATTTCCACACATTATTTTTTTTCAATGCAAATGCAAATGCAAAATAATGGCAGAACTAAAATTTATACATATTTAAATTAGCATGCAGAATTTAAAGCATAAAATAAAGGACGAAAAATAATAAAATAAGGCGTTGAACTAAACACGGGCATTACGCATTTAAAAAATATTTTAAAACCACGTATAGAAATTATTGAGTCGTATTTAGAGAGATAAACTATTTTAATGTAAAAAGCGCATTCAATTGATTTAAATCAAGTTTGCGATCGTGATATACACATTAACATGCCGAATTAAAAGCACAAAATTGCGGACGTTGAATAATTACATAAAACTTCAAATTTAATTATAAAATCACACAGTTAAAAATATTTTATAAGCATTTATCGCTCACAGAAGTTAATGAAGCGCATTTAAAAAGGAAACCTTTGTTATAATTTAAAGGACATTGAATTAATATAACTCAAGTTTGCGAGCTCGGTATAAAAACCAATTACATTATATACATACGTTTGCCAGTATAGAATAGTCACTTTAAGGTAAAACAGCAGTTCATCCAGTAGGTCGTTTTTTTCAATTTTTGAAACTTTTCATTTTCTGTCCATAATATTGCTGCCAATTTAGTTTGCCTGTTAACACTTAAAATAATTATGCTTAATGATTAACTAATCTAAATAAATTTTGTTAAATTAGTCCTTCATAATTTATTGTAAAAACATTTTCAGTAGAGCCGAAGATTTTCAGATTGGTTAGATATAGTTATATATATATAGTTATATAAAGTGAATAATATGTAAGGCATTACGAGGAAAAGATTCGCTATATCTTATTACAAAAGGAATCCTCAATTATAACTTGTTACATTTGGAATCATCATATGTATTTAATTTACATAGAGTACTTTGTGACAGGATATTTTACTCAAGACCAAGGTTTTATTTCAAAGCGAGTGCTACTCATTATTGCTAGCCAGCAATAAACTCAAAATATACTATAGCACTGATGATGTAATATAGGAAAAAAGCGAGTACCATTTTGTAGAAGTAGATGTACTAGAGCAATATTAAGAAAAAATTTATATTTAGAGTCGGTTCACACACACACACAACTACGCATATGCATACTATATAAATTCAATTCAGTATGATTTAAAACCCCTTTCCCAGGTTACATGATGATTGTCTTATAATGACAAACAAAGTAAAGCTTCTTGAAAGTCTAATTATACCGAGTAGGATCCACCTAAAAGAAAAATATTAACGAAAGTCTTTGGACAATTTCTAATTAAGAACTGAATGCAATACACCTTTGCGGTGACGTAGTAGATGAGTTCTAAGACAGAACTAAATGTATCGAGACTCAAATCATTCGACTAACCAATTTAGGAGTGCAGAATAAAGCGGAAATGTGATCTAAACGATGATTAAAATTTTTTATCCTATCTATAATTTATAACGAAAATATACTTAGATGTATGTAATGGCTAACGGATGAAGTTATTTCATCGTCAGTTATCATTTTTATTTTACTTATAAAAGTATTCAGCCAAAATTATAGTGGAAATTCGTACATATATATATATATATATATATATATATATATATATATATATATATATATATATTTTATTACTGGCGAAAAACCAACTAGGTGCACAACACCTAATACATAATTGCATATATATTAGTTCTCCGCAACAAAAAACACCTAAGTGCTTCGACAAGTATTTGATTTAGCTAAACCACCTCAGCGGAAATAATTAACTTTAATAAAATTGGATCATGGCATGCTATTTCACTCACTGCAAGTGTATTGAATTCGCATAAAATTGGGAAGAACAGTACCGGTGAGTTGATTCTGTTGATTCCTTTTGCTATCGCTATGACTGTGAAACAGTAGATTTCAGTATGTCGCTTATATAGTCCTTGCATTATATAGTTATTTAAATAAGTATACTACGATAAAATGTATTTTGTTGAACAATTCTATTTGCGGTCATTTCATACTATGCAAAACGTCACAATCATCCCTCGTTGTGATTACTCAATTGTGGTAATTTACCCGATTTCCTGCATATATTATCTGCACATATATGAATTGGTCTTTTAAATAATACTATTAACCGCATCAAATCTTCGTTTTTTCACGCGTTGTATCCACATCACAGAATCATTTAATGCAATACAGCAATAGTAAAATAGCCCAAAACGTATAAGGCGATAAATAAAGTTACTCAAAATAAAGCAGAAAAAGAAGGAAAACTCTTTAGCAAATAGCGCTCTAATTTAGACACTTCTCATTTTATGTACAATTTAATTAAAGTTGGTAAATCTTTGTTAAAATTTAACGAATAATAGGAATCAATACAAAAATATTTTACACATATATAAAACAAGACACATTCAGATATTTTATATATCAACATTGCTAAAAATATACTTTAGTCTGTCATTGTAATTTATTCTTAGTTATTTTGTTAAATAATGAACAATGTTCATCTATAATTAAACGAACATTGGTTGCGCGGGTGGTGATAAAATTACTTTCATCAAGTTTGCGATTTTGATACAAACACCTAACAAATTAAGTGCATACATTTGTCAGTATAGTGTAGAAAATGCAATTCATCCAGTAGACCCGGTTTCGTCCTTAATTGGAACTCATCCCTTACTTTCCAGGATTTGCCGCGGACAGAGCTCGAACCTGGGCACGTCTTCTACAGAATCTGGGGCTCAAACCACTAAGCCAACCATATCTACAGTATTTAACATATCAAAGACAGTCTCTTTTTTAGAATTTGTCGTCTCATATAACGAATGAATAATTTTTGTTTTATAATTATTGAAATCAGTTTGATCATCAGTTCCATTTGGTTATGCCTCTAATAAGTATTTTTAATGAAAACTCTGTGGCATATTTGATATACGTTACTGTACCATAATTTCTGTTCTGATTTAAAAGAAGCATGTTGCACGACGGGGAATAGATTAATTACCACACACTTTTGCCCCCAACAAGGACATGGTAATCCTGTTCTGATTTCCTTTAAATATTTTTATAAAAATACAAGACGTATATTAAAGTATAAATAGCAAATAACCATCAGACTAGGGGAAGATTTTCAAATTGCTAACAACCAACCAGCTAGGGAAGGTCTGATAGATAAATATACGTATGAATATACGTATAGAAATAAATGCATATTTTTTCATATATATATATATACCGATATGTGGTTAAACATATTCGTTCCGAAAATACACTAATTCGTCAAAGTTACAGAGTAAACACAGTCATGAAGCCAATTTCCAACTACTCTTAAGACGAGTCATTTTATTGAAAACATTATTGCACTACACCTCAGTGGATGTAACAATAGTCATGCCTATACATATACAACAGTAGAAGATCATATGAACTCATAATAAAGTCTAGACAACGTTTGCTAATTAACTTTACAGCTGCGTTTTATCAGTAATCTTGGCAGCTTAGCGCAGATTCATAGTGAATGCATCAACCAAATTTTGATGTGTACATATACATATATTATTATATATATATATATATATATATATATATATATACATATATATATATATATATATATACAAAAAGAAATGTCTAAATTGTAGTTTGCTTGCAGAAAATTATTATTTAACCCCACCCATTGTTGCTTAAATTTTAGTAGCTATTTGCTACCTCTGGTGATGTGTCCGGAAAAGTGGAGAAGAATTTAGGCGTTTAAAACTTTGTCAGCAATTTCCAATGAATACTTCGGCATTAACTTGAGATTTTTTTCAACGGTGCGCTCATCACACTAAGTTTGGAAAAGTAGAAAAAGTACACATTTCGTTTAAGAGAATTAATTGAAACATGTTGACAGGTCCCAACACTATTAATGGCGTTATTAAAATTAATCTGCAGTTTTAAACGTTGAAAAGCAATACACTTCACAATAACGTTCTATTGTACGTTTCTCCCGTGCAAAATAATATGTGACAAATTTTGTCACATACACAACTCATCTGCCAATTTTATTGTCCACAAACAACACAAAATCATTAAAAACGAAACAGTGACAAAAGCCTTTACATAGTTTGTGCAATTAAGGAAATATTTGTTAACAAAAGGAGCAAATGGGCAGACACAAAAATAGTAAAATAAAAGGAATGCTTTTAAAATATTTTTTCAGATATCAATAACTCGGCGTTTTCCATTAATGAATATGACAGATGTATTTCTGAAGAAATTTATTAATTTGAATATCAAAACTTAATACGAATGCCAGCAGTGTACTGACATAAAACCATGGCATGCAATAATTTACCTGATCTGCGTTTTGACTAACGCAGCTTTTATTGTTCCAGTAGTTTTCTTTCTTTAAGATATTTCGGCTACCTAATATCGGTAGCCTCCTTCAGTTGGTCCATCCTCACAAGTTTAACAAATGAAACTAATGAGGCAAGTGCGCTATTTCCTCTAGCCATATTATTTATACTACAGACCGACCTTCCACTAGATATTCGCGTGTCACGTGAGTGTGTGTGTGTGTGTGCATTTCCGTAACTGTTATATTCATCTAACTATGTAAGACTAGAGTGGCTGAATAAGAATTTACCATTTGCATGCATTAACTATTGGTTTTATACTCAATGTGAAATGACGTAACTGAGATTGCCCTCACATTTTCTGGTGGGGGGAGACCAATAATTCAGAAACACTCGTCATAAAAACATGCCATGAGTGATAAAACTAGAAGTCCGAATGACCAATGCACGTGTTAAATTTCAATTCAAACCACTCAGGTTGTACTCAAGATAGACTAGTTATATTCAAACCATTAAATAGACGCACGCCATGCATGTTCATGTGTATACATAACTAAAAAATCAGTTAAACATAATTGCTACACATTTTCGTATATCTCAATGAAACTGCAGTCAATAGACATTAATTTACCCTTTGCACGCGTCAGACTAATTATTACTTCGAAATATTTGAAGTGATGTATTATTATAATGATCTCTATACATAGGGTGAGGGTGCAAGATACAAAATAAGTTTTGAACTCAATATTTTGCGGTGTGTAGGCATTCAGGTTATCAATGCCGCGTTTTGCGTACGCGGGTAATAGCTGTACACGGGCAGTTACACAAAGATCCGATTTGTCACTATTTCCAATTTTGTTTTGTCTTTGATCGGGTTGACTCATTTTTACTTCAATTGGAAATGCGGTTCTATCACATCTTTGTTTACTGGCGACGTTTCGGTGCCTACTTTCCAGCACCATCATCAGGCAACACAACACTGATCACAATAGCAGATTTAAGCAAATGTGGTAACCTCGTTCCAAAACCATTCTATTTATATATATTTGACTCAACACTATTTTAATCATAGAATTTGTCTCAGTAACTAAACTCAATATATAACTTTTTATAATTAGCAGACCAATCATTACCTCACCTATACCTCATCTCATCTCGTATGCAGAATATTTTAGGGGAGAGAGACAGTATCGAACCTTTTGTTATTTGTTATAACTGTATTGCTACTATGTCACGGTAATCAAAATTTAAAAATGCTAAAACTAAAACCTTGACTATCATATACTGTATTTTATTTAAAGCCGGGAACTCTAATGTATACAATGGTGTGTGAGGTATTGCGCACATAGCAACAAATTAGTTCAAATATGGAGCAGCAAGTAACGTAGATGGATGGAGAGTGAATGTTATATCGACGCTTAGGTGAACGATTAAAGAGAGAAAGATAGAGATAGCCTGGACAACTAACGTTTTTCAAAAAACTAATCGTAAGCACATTGCGAAGTTAATCAACTATTGGAAATAATTGCATAAGAATATTTGCTCATATGACTAAAATAATTCATTATATCTATATACATATATATCTAAATATAATATCGTAAAACCTTTATATATATATATATATATATATATATATAATAGAGAGAGAGAGAAAAAGGACCATTGATAATTATTAAATATGAATAATTTCTATTCTTATTATATATTTATTTATTACGTTAGTCACACCTTATATCAATATATAAAATACATGTCAATATGTATAAAAACATATATATGAATATAAGCAACAGTATGAGACCAACATCCCTAATCGCGAGTCATATATATATATATATATATATATATATATATATATATATATATATATATATATATACGTTTGCATATTTCAAATTATTATTTTATTCTTTTCTTACTGTTTTTTTATTTACCAATTAATCAAATTGTATATTTATTTATTCACACCTTATATAAATATATAAAATACATATAAATATGTATAAAAACATATATATATAAATATAAGCAACAGTGTGAGTCATATATATATATATATATATATATATATATATATATTATGTGTATAGAATAAACCTATCAATCTACCCATAGGCCTATCTATATATCCGTCTATCTATCACATTTTGGTTTCCTCTTAAAAGGATACATGGTAGCTATTAACCATGAATATCTTCTCTATGACTAACGTATTATACATTTATTAAGATATTCCTACCTTACATAAATATAGAAAATATAAGCGACAATGTAAGTCAAATGTGTCTTATCTAATGTTCTATCTACTAACCCTTGCTAAATCGGTATACCGTCTTTTGGAACATTTTTATTGAGAAAAATAAGTACATAGGAAATTGATATTGGTACAGATCCTTCGCAACCAGTTTTCTATAAGCGAGGTTTTTTACTTAGGTTCCCACTTAATTCATGTTCCGCAGCCTCACGTTTTCTGACCATAGAAAATGCTTCATTAAATATTGGGCCCAATGATTTTTCTACCGATGTTACATTCATTACACCTTTTCCTGATTTTATTTCAATTGACTCTCTAATTAGTCTAGTTAATCTGTTGCGGTTGCATAACGCGATGCGTTTACATCCTTCCCAGTCTATTTCATGACCCGTTTCCTTCGAATGCCTAGCTAGGTCTGATCTTTGAATGTGTCCATATTTGCAGGCTGTCTTATGTTCACCTCTACGAACCTTTATAGGTCGCATGGTTTCGCCTATATACCTGAGATTACATTCTTTGCAAGGTATCGCATATACTCCTGATGTCTCGAGGGGTTCTACTCTTTCTTTTTGGTTAGGTAGTTTATTGCCTATAGTAAGCGATTGTCTTAAAACTGTTTTAATATTGTATTTAGCTGCTATTATTCTAATTTTCCTGCTCAATTTAGAATCAGGTAATACCATAATTTTGTGCTTATCCGGTTCCGTTTCCTTCTTTACTTTGTTTATTATATTATTGTTAAATCTCTGTAACATCTCATCTATTAATCTATCTATTATACTTGACGGATAGCTATTTAGTTTGAATATTTCTTTTAATCTCCTCATTTCCTTATCTCTATTTTCTATATCCACTATTCTAAGACTTCTTAATATCATGGATTTAAGAATGCCTATTTTCATTCCATATGGGTGATTTGATAAGAAATTAAGAAGTAGTCCTGAATAAGTCTCTTTTCTAAAAATATCTCTTTCCAATCTGGAACCATTCCGTTTTATTTTCACATCCAAAAAGGGTAATTCATCATTATTCTCTTTTTCCAATGTAAACTTTAATTCACCTAATTGGTTGGCTAATTCGAGGAATTTATTTAACTCATTATCCCATGATTCCAAATTATAAACATATCATCCAGGAATCTTACATACATTTGCTTAAATCTGCTATTGTGATCAGTGTTGTGTTGCCTGATGATGGTGCTGGAAAATAGGCACCGAAACGTCGCCAGTAAACAAAGATGTGATAGAACCGCATTTCCAATTGAAGTAAAAATGAGTCAACCCGATCAAAGACAAAACAAAATTGGAAATAGTGACAAATCGGATCTTTGTGTAACTGCCCGTGTACAGCTATTACCCGCGTACGCAAAACGCGGCATTGATAACCTGAATGCTTACACACCGCAAAATATTGAGTTCAAAACCTATTTGAGGATCAAATATGATGCGACAGTGGTCACACTTATGAATCAGTACAAGCGGAAGAAGATGCAGATTGTTAGGCAAGTGGAAAATACCTCGTTCCTTAATAAATGTTTAAAATTTAATGTTATACCGAAATGTTTTAGATTTAAACTTTCATTCGTTTTGGATAAAGTAGGAAATACTCTTAAGCATGAGCTTTGTTTACATTTAATAAAAATATCGATTAAGAAACTAAACAAACGTAAATTTGAACTGATTAGAGAGAAGACAAAAATAAGGTCCATATTACTGGCGAGATTAGGTATGTTGGATTTCAAACATATTGAAGATTTCACAGACAAAACGAGGGATAATGAAATTAAAAAAATTAGACAAAGGCATGAAAAAAAACTAGCAATATTGGGAATTAATTGCCCTTTGAGAAATAGGAGAATTGAAGAGGTCATGTCCAAACGTTTAGTTAATTTATCGAGAATGGATCTCAAGGAAGACCAAAAACAAATTCTTAATCTTGGACTTAATACTGCGATCCCTATTGATTACGTACCTAGGAATGAGATAATTACAGAAACAGTTAAGATTGCCCAGTTTCTCCCAGAAAAAGATAAGACTAGGTTTGAATTGGATGTGTCCAAAGCGGTGTTAGAGCACAAAGAGGTGAGATGCAAGCAGAGTTATGATCTAAAACGCTTAAGAGCAGAATTATTATCCAATAAAGTAATATGCCTCAAGGCAGATAAAGGTGGTGCAACGGTACTTATGAACCGGTCAGATTATGAATTGAAAGTGTATGAACAATTAAATAATTTAGAGGTCTATAATAAAATAAATAAAGATCCATCTGATAAGTTACAAGGACAAGTTAAGACTATAATTAATAGAATGATTGAGTCGAAGGAATTAGAACCAGGACTTGGGAATTCATTAATACAACGTGACACAGTCCCTCCGAGAGTTTATGGTCTAGTAAAGATTCATAAACAGGGGAATCCACTTAGATTAATCGTTAATGTACAAAACTCACCAACGTATAGATTGTCGAAATTTCTATGCAACA